>WSYH01001293.1:0-87141 GCA_036426205.1 Ascaphus truei | reverse complement strand
ACTCTCACTCTCTCTCTCTCCTCTCTCGCCTCTCTCATGACCTCACTTCTCTCGTCTGTTCGGGTCCCTCTCTCACTCAATCAATGACCAAAAAAACAAAAACAATCAAAACTCTCCTCTCTCTCCATCAACTCTCTCTCTCTCTCGTCTCTTCTGACCCTCCTGTCTTCTCTCTCTCTCTCTCTCTGACCTCACTCTCTCTCTCTGACCTCACTCTCTCTCTGATCTCTCTCTCTCTCTGACCTCTCTCTCTCTCTGACCTCTCTCTCTCTCTCTAACCTCTCTCTCTCTCTCTGACCTCTCTCTCTCTCTCTCTCTGACCTCTCTCTCTCTGACCTCTCTCTCTCTCTCTCTCTCTGACCTCTCTCTCTCTGACACACACACAGACAGACACACAGACAGATACTCTCTCACAGACAGACACTCTCTCACAGACAGACACTCTCTTTCACAGACAGACACTCTCTCTCACACAGACACTCTCTCTCACAGACAGACACTCTCTCTCACAGACAGACACTTTCTCTCACAGACAGACACTCTCTCTCACAGACAGACACTGCGGGGAGGGAGGGCCGGTGTGCTGCGGGGAGGGAGGGCAGGTGTGCTGCGGGGAGGGAGGGCAGGTGTGCTGCGGGGAGGGAGGGCAGGTGTGATGCGGGGAGTGAGGGGGGGGTGTGAGGCTGCAGTGCTGCTGGGAGACATCTGTCTCCCGGTGCTGCTCCTCCAGCGTGCGCGCCGGGCCTCCCTCTCTCAGCGTCGCTGAGCCGGGCTGAGCCGCGCTGAACAGATGCACAAAGCCCCTGCATCTGTAATCAGCGCGGCTATAGTTCCTCCGGCCTGGGACATAGTAAGCGCTTAGGTGCTGCTGCTCGCTCTTGCTTGCTGCCGCTCGCTCTACCAGGAGCTTTTTGCTGTCCTGGCAGAGGAGACAGCAAGCGCTTGGGAGGCGGGTATCACTGTGTGTGCGTGTCACTTGGTAGCCGTCAGTGTGTGTGTGTGTCACTTTGAAGTGGTCTGTGTGTTTGTGTGTCACTGGGGAACCTGTGTGTGTGTATATGTGTGTGTGTGTGTATATTATATAATATTTTAAAAATTAAAAAAAAATACATGTTGTGAGAATAAATTATTTATTAACATTGTGCAACTTTGATAAATATATTCACGCACGCGCACACGCACACACCACACACACACCAATCGACAAAGGCAACGAATGAGAGGAGCGGGAGGTGAGAGACGGGAAGAGAGAGTGAGTGAGAGAACAGGAGAGAGAGCGAGATGACTAGGAGATGGAGGGGGGGGGGGTGGGGGAGATGGAGGAGGAGAGGAGACAGAGACCGAGACCGATGACACGAACGCAGAGGAGTAGAGCTAGGAGAGATGGAATGAGACAGGAGTAAAAGGAGACAGAGAAGATTGAGAGAGGAGAGACCACCACTACACACCGACAACACAGAGGTGAGAGAGAGAGGCTATCACACACCAACACACACACACACACACAACAAACCCTCGACAGCATCCCACACCCCACTACACGACACACCCAACAGCAGACACAACACAACACACCACACACACAGGCACACATAGTATGACATCCTATACACACCACACCCCCTGCCAGCCCTGTTTTTCACACACACACACCCACACACACACACACACACACACACACACAACACACAGCACAAGACACACACAACACACACACACAAACACACACACACAACACACTGCACACATATAGACATCTATACAACATCACCCCTTTGCCAGCCCGCTTTTCCAGCACACACAAACAACACACACACCCCCCCAACACAAACACACTACACACACACACACAACACACACACACACACACACACAACCACCCACAGCCCCGTTTTTCTTCAACACACACAACCACAACCACACACAACATACCACGTTCACCACAAACACACACTAACACACACACACAGCTACCCTGGCAGCCGTTTTCACATCCACACCACCCACAACTACACCACAACACACACACACACACACACACACACACACACACACACCTTTGTCTGGTGGCTCTGTAGTTGCAATGCTGGGCAGGCTGCAGTCCCATTGGATGGGAGCGGTCACGTGACCGCTCCTCCGCTTCCCCTCGGAGGTTTTTTTTTTAATTTTTTTTTAATGAGCTAGCAGCCCTTGTTTCCCGCTGCTGGCGGCCCTGATCGCGGCGGCCTGATCGCGGTGGCCCTGATCGCGGCGGCCCTGATCGCGGCGGCCCTGATGGCGGCGGCCCTGATCGCGGCGGCCCTGATCGCGGCGCCCCTCTAGCCAAGCCGCGGCGCACACTTTGGGAAACACTGATTTAAGATAAGATTTAAGACGTCGTTAATTACTATTATTATTTTTTTACAAACATGGTTTGCGCATATGAATATTCCCCACAAACGTCTCCCTACTGATCCTTCTCAATCTCTCTGCTGCTTTTGATACTGTCGATCACTCGCTTCTCCTTCACATTGTATTGTATGTCTTTATTTATACACTGTAGCGCCATTAATGTACATAGCGCATCACAGCAGTAATACACGTGACAATCATAAATAACAAATAATACATGTAACGGGTATTCCACCCCACCCAATCGCATATATAGTGTGGGTGAGTAGAACATGCGGTGTTACCGGTGTGGTGCGCTATACCTGTCAGGCTCACAGGAGGTCTGAGCCTCCGCTAGTGAGAGCCTGGGGTGAATCCTCTGGAACGGATCTTCTTTCAAAAAACGTTTGTTTTGGATGACTCCGTCCCCTCAGGGATACTGGGGTCTCCATCTTCATTTGAAATTTTAGCAGCTTCACTGGATCCACCATGCTTTTCTTGCAACTGTATTAGCTGACGGAAATATTTGGTGATCCGCTGCTCCCGCTCTTTCTCCTGCCGATCATATTCGTCATCATAGGGAGCGGTCTTTTCGGTTCGTACCGAGTTCAGGCACCCCCAGCATTCTTGGGGTGTTTTGTGGGTGTGACTCGGTTTGGGTTCCCCGTAAGAGATGTCTTCCTCCTCATCGGACTGGATGGGCAACTCTTCCGTGGGGTAGGGTTCATTACAGGAACGCCGCATCTTGTCCTCCATTTTGGGGCTATCAGGTGTATTTTTCTTCCTGACCTCTGGAGGTGCTATTGCAGCTGTTACCACTGTATTTGCTAGAACCCCCAATTGTGGTAGTCCTACAGGTGGGAACGAAGAAAAAAGGGGGAGCAAAGGATTAGAAGAAAACACACCTACAACAACAGTGCTGAGATGACCTAATAAAATACTGATCAATATCCTAAATAGTAGTGTGGTATATGAATTAACAATTGTTGGTAATCAAATACTCACACGGCCCTGTGTGAGCAAATGTTTATAGGGGTATCTTGCAGCTAGAACTTCTTCTTGTCCCAAGTGGTTGGTTTGATTCGCATGGGAATGGGGGGAGAGGTTAAAATGGTGACAACCATATATTACTTGACAAAACCATATTTACTTACAAGCCAGTGTGTAAGCTAATCCCGTTGATAGGTTACTGTGTGTGTGTGCCTCTCGATAGACCCTGTCGCGGATTCAGTTCAGTGCGTACAGTGTACTCAGCGCCCTAGCAGGCCCAGGATCGTTTGAATGGGGGTTCCCCTTCATTCAATCACACGTTCTAACCCTCCTTGCCCTCCCGAGTGTCCAGCAAACGGGGATATGGGTTAGGGTAAAGATGATAGCACGGGCGTCAGTGGTGATCTTAGATAGATAAAAGTTAATAATATGTAAGGAGATGTGCAGTTATATATATTAAAGGTTACGCGCTGTACAATTACATAGGCAAGCGCAGTATTGTCCCTGTTGTTGCCAGCGAAGTTACTGCCTGACATTATGGCCTCAGTTTGGGTCCCTGGCTGCCGAATGCGCGGGGAGGGCGAATGCGCGGCGAAGGGTAATTCATAAGCTAGAGACTTGGAGGAGGGTGTTCCGAATATGAACTCTCCCGACTGTGGAGAAGGTCAGCTGAGGCCTGAGAGACCAGGGATGCGAGCGAGACGTGTAGCAGGAACCGGTATGCCGTTGGGTGGCAGGTGGGTCAGAGCAAGCGAGGGAGGTGAAGGGGAGTGGTTGCGCTGGAACCTAGTGTACGCGAGAGCAGAGGGTCCCAGTGACGCCTTGTCTGCTTAGGTAGGGTTATGCACCACAGCCCCAGGAGTCTTTGCCCTGCACATCGTAGGTTCGGTGCATTTGTATTTGTGAAGAGACGCCCAATATGTCGATCAGACGGACATATCCCCTGTAGGAGGGTTATCTGCCCGGAGTTTGCGGAGCGCGTGCGCGCCATCATTGGATTCCATTTTGACGGGGCTGCAGATGAAGAAGGCGACGAGCGGCCGCAAGGCTTGAGGATACACCAGGACCCCTGTGAGATTGTCATAGGTCATGTAGCTGACCGGAAAGGTTATCCTTATTTACAAGTGCACCTACACCGCGTCACCATGGCGAGATCCCCGCCTTCCCACTAACTATGGACGGTTTCTGAGAGAAATGGCTGTACCAACAGGTATGGTCAACTCCTAAGAGAGTACAGAGCCTACCTCATGTACATGACATATCTCACAAAGGTGTCGCCACCACGTTTGTGTGTCGTGTATGTAAAGGTTAATGATAAGTTGCACTATCATTTGTTATTGTGTGATATAAAAAGGTTGCGTTGATTTGTACTGCTGTTGTTAGGTTACGTTGCTCAGGGTAATAATCTCTATAAGGGGGATCCTGGGTAAGTGGAGGCGCGTGCACACAAGTGTAAAGGTATATACCCCCAGGACTCACAATATGCGGAGGTTAAGAGCCCTGAAGCCACAGGTTTATGCACCGTAGTCCCTAGTTCAGGCGTTCACAAAAAGGGCTACATTGGGAGGAGCTGCTGAGTCTTAGGACCGGGGGTGCCACCCCCACATTTTTTTTTTGTTGTCTCTATTGTGCAAACAAAACCCACATCATGTCGGTGCCGCGTCGCTCGAGGTGCCGCAAGTGGGCCAAAGGCACGGGATTCCCTGAACAGTGTATTAGCGCGTGGGCCTGTCCCGCCCACGATCTCGCTGGCACAGTGACGAGAGCGTCAGCAAGCTTCCGCTCATGGACCAATGCCCAAGTACAAGACAACTTCTATGACCGCGACCCAGACCTGGCAACGGGTCTTGTACGCACTGAACGAGACATATGCCCCGAGGCTGCACCGTGTACTGTTGCTGGTGAGGCACCGGCGGGTGCGCTGCCCCCTAGTCAGGGGACAACCCCTGCCGACCCTGGCCACAACCTCTACCCTAGGAGAGAAATATGCTCCCACCGCAGGGTGCCGAACGCGGAGGCCCGACCACTCCCCTGACCGTGGGCCTAAACCCTCGTGGCCAGCCACTATGAGGCCTAGGATTGTCGTCCACCCCCGTCCGGCCTGGCGGCTGCCTCAACCGCCTTCGTATCGTCGTAATATCAAGATTCGGACGCTTTACCCTGCAGTGGGGAGCCAGCTACCAGGAGACACCTCATTCCCGCATAGCCGCCGCTATCACAACAACCACCCAGTCGATCCAGTACAGGAAGTAAAAGCCTTCTACGGCGAGAAACCCACGCCTCAAGGGGAAAGTCGGGATAGAGGACTGGTTGGATCATACCGAACAGGTACTGCCGGAATGGACCTGAGGACGCGGTCCGCAGACCCAACGCATAGTGAGTGCTTAAGCCCCCGCGTCCCAAGGTGCACTATACGAGATGCCATCCGGAAAGAAAGCGACGCGGCCGATACTTATCTACTGCCGACCAAGGCCTAGGGAGACCGGTGGACAAGTACAGTTGATGTCCAAATTTCATGCGTTACCCAGAAAGAAGGAGAATATGGTGTCGATTTTCTCAGACGATTGCACCGGACCTAATGGAATCTGTTGAGGAAAGCGTATTACAAGGATAGAAGCAATAACGGACTACGCACCACTCAGAGCTGTGCGGGGGCCTCTTTACCCCACACCCCGTGTCGGTGCGGTAGGTCAGTAGATGCCCTAAACGCCTGGACAGCTTTGTCGTTCACGACCTAATGGACCGGTTTAAAGCGCCATGAGACGGGGTGCTGCTGGGCGGGACCAGCCCCGGGAAGAAGCCCCAGCTCGGAGAGAAGGCGGCCACGAAAGTGGAACCCACCAACGATGCGCCATGAATCTGGGGACCCTGACCACGAGGATGCCCACACCACCGATGACACCCAGACCTCGTCCCCCGACCGGGCGGAGCCCCCCCACCAGGAGGGAGACGAGGCTTACCTCCAGCCAAAACAGTGTTATGCCATGGTGGAAGATGGGAGCACTTGCGGGCCACGCACCCAACCTCACGCGAGAACGTTCGTCCGAACGGCGCATTCAATGCGTCTGCCAACCCCTGAGGATGACCAGGCTTACGGACTCCTCAGGGCTCCGAATCCGGCCCCGCCTCCATTGATTCGCGTAGTTACGACGGCATCTACGCCGCCGCCATTGTTGGACAAGGGACCAGTAAAGATCGTATACCGGCCCTTCTACGACCAAAACCTACATCCAATCCGTTCTATCGGCGGATGCCCTGCGGCTACGGGATTGCGTACATGAAATTACCCCATAGACGGGAGTAATAAAGGTGACAGCTAGATATTCTCCAGCTTCCTGAATACGGGTAAACACACCCCATGGAAGTGGAGGCTTTAGTGTGCCCGAACCTCAGGACCGCCCCAGCGCCCAATCATGTGGGACAAACGCTGAACAAGACGCAAGGTGTTTCGCCAGTCTTGCAAGAAGCGGGAGGGAGAAGCCACACTGCTGCTTAGCAGCCTGCCCCGCCTCAAGAGGTCTGCCGGAAAATGCGACTGAGGACGAGCATGGCGTCCTCTACACGCCAAGAATGGGGACGACCCAGATTCCCCGGGGGAAGGACGAATGTGGTCGCCGCTTGCCATTACCCCCGTCGACGGTCGGAGGGATCAGGCTCTTCGCCTTGGAGAGTGTGGCCCAGGGACGACAACGTTTGGGCTACAAAGTACAACCCGGTCAAGGAATGGCCAGGGAAGTCCCCGAAGCGGCACCTGGGTGTTGTGCAGAATAATCCCGTACCCGATGACGATTGACCGGCGGCAGACGTTAGAAGGATATACACGGTAAACTTCGAGGAGAAGGCCTCGACGGGGACTAGCTAGGAGCTCGCCTACTCCAAGCGCCTGGCATTGAATTTGACTTTGGGGACTTCGCCACTCCCGGGAATGAGTGGAGGAGGAAGAGGCTGCGCAGGATGAGCTACACGACCGAAGGGGTGTGTTCTCCATGGGATATGGATTGTGGTGTGCAGTCGCAGTGACACCATACCATCCGAATGAGCGACGCACCCCCTTTCGGGAGCGATCCCGCCCGGGCTTGGCCACAGGGATGTTGACGATGAGGGGATAGCGACGAGATGGGAAACGGCGGGCATCGATGCAGGAATCTCGGAAGCCCTTACGCCTCACACATTGTGGTATTCGTCAGCAGAAGAACGGGACGTCCCGTCTATGTGTGGCGATTTAAAGAACGCTGACAATAACCGTATATTCCCGACAAGTATTACACTGCCCCGAATCGAGGCCATTCCTGGAAGGAGTTGCTTTAACCGGGAGCAATAAATGGTTCAGTGTGCTCGACCTCAGGTCGGGTATTATCAAGTGCCCATGGGCGGAAGACCAAGAAAAAAACAGGACTTCATTGTCAATTAGGTTTTACCAGTTTACCGACACATGCATCAAGGGAATGCGGTTTGCCCGGCCACGTTCCAGAGGACTAATGGAAAAAAACATCGGAGACCTTAACCCGCGCTGAGAGTGCTTAGCTGTACTTGGATGACATTATCGTGTTCGGGAGGACTCTAGAGGAGCATTCCGAAGAGACTGATGAAGGTGCTGGATAGCTTGATGGGGGTAGGGCACTAAACTGTCGCCTAGACAAGTGACAATTCTGTGGGCCTCTGTAAGTATGTGGGCCACATTGTGTCAGATGATGGGTGTCCCCCCCACAGACCCAGGGAGACTCGAAGGCCGGTGGTGTGAACTGGCCAGACCTCAAAATGTTCAAGAGATGCGGTCTTTCTTGGGGTTTTGTGGCTACTATCGGCGGTTGTGGGGGCTATTCCAGCCAAGGGCCAAGAGACTGAATGACCCTCTCAAGGTGTACGGGAGGACCGGGAGAAAGGGGAGCTCGGCGCAGACACCCTTGGTTAACGCGTTGTGACTCCAGAATGTGAACAGGCCTTCAAACACTTAAAGACAGCCTCACTCAGGCCCCCGTCTTGGCCTTACGCGGATTCCTGAGCGAGACTATTGTCCTACATGTCGATGCTAGCCTCAGCCGGGGGCTAGGAGCGCGTTTTGCTCAGAAGTATGAGACCGGGCTACGTCAAGTGGCCTAGCGAGCCGAAGTTTAACCCCTAGCGAGCAGAATTACCCGGTCCATAAGTTGGAATTTTTGGCGTAAAATGGGCGGTGGTGGACAAGTGCACGATTATCTATATGGAGTTACCGTTAGAAGTACGACACGGACAACAATCCAGGACCGATATCACAATAGTCTGCCAAATATGGACGCCACCGGACACGTTGGTTAGCTGCTTTAGCCACCATTACTGGTTTTTTCACCTTAATACAAACCCGGGATCCCACCAACATTAGGTGCCGAAGCTCTGTTCTAGTCGACATGGCCTGCAATCCACCCTGATGAGGAAGTCTGGGAGGAGATACAGGGCCCGGGATTCGTGCTCTCTGTTTCAGTAGCGGCGATGAGTCGATGACAACGTAGCATTATCGTGAATTAGGGTGGTTGACTCGTTGGGCATGTCATTTCGAAGGCTGTTCCTCGGGCCTATCAAGGTCGAGACGAGACGGGAAATGAATATCCAATGAAGATAAATCATAGCGTGGAAGGATCTAGTGCCTATCAGACACAAGGACCCCATAGTGGAGCTAGACAGTCAGATGTACAGCAAGATAATCGTTCTAGTACTGAAGCGGGCCCCAAAGATTGGTTGAAGCTCCTGTTAAATGAGTTTGGGAAGTTTGAAAGGTCAATGTTGGTTTATATGGGTGATTCCTATCATCACCATCCCGATCGCCGCTCAGGTGTTTTTACCGGAACGTTGAGAACACTAGTCCTCGGGCCCTTCACGAGACCATGGTCACCGGGCATTGACAAGACTTTGGACTACTGCAGGATAGGGTCATATTGGCCAGAGAATAGCAGGGAGTCAGTGGGAAGCAACATTGTAGGGAAGTGTAATCGTGTTTACAAAGGAAGACGCTGGACTACCAGGGACGGATCATATGGCACACTTGGAAAAGTTAGGCGTGGTCCCATGGATTTTGTTTGTGTATGGATTTCTCTGTATCGACCCGACAGTCGGGAGTTCGGGAGTTAGTAATGTTCTTTGTGTCAACTGACACTACACTAGGTACCCCAAGCGTTACCACGAAAGACCAGAAGAAGGCCGTTAAACAGTGTGTAGCCCGGAAGTACTATGGGAAAAAATATTTCAGTCACTATGGGGTTACCAAATGTCTTCACTCCGATCAGGGCGGGATTTTGAAATAATTTGAAAGTCCACTGATCTACGGAGGAGTGGCTACTCTAATGAAAAATCTGCAAGCTCGCGTACCACCCCGTAACACACCCGAAGGGCGATGCCTTCGCCCGAACTGTTCATAGCCACTGTTGGATAGGGGGTACATTGACGAGCCCTCAAAAGACGGCAGTAGGGAGTTTAAACCGTCGAAGAATTGGTGACATGGTATAATTGTAACTCCCCGAATGCGTCCATGGGTTATTATCCCCGGCATGTCTGATGTTCGGAAGAGACCCAACGCCCTGGTTACCGGTGGAATGTGCGGCCTACGGATATATAACGATGGAGGTATCCAATAGGCCGCATTCCGATACGTTCAGCCGACTAAAAGGACAGTTTACAGTTGCCACCAAACTGGCTGAGCGGACGGACTCCGCAACAACCTTGCAATGCGGGGATTAAAAGGCGTTATGACCACACAAGTCCTTACAAGGAAATTCACCCCGGAGGATGCGGTCCTTTACGCCAACTTAGGTGTTCCTGGGAAGCATAACAATTGGCCAGGCAGCAGACGGTGGCGGGGAGGGTGTGTATGAGGTCGGAGTCACAGATTCGCCGGAGTCTGCTGTGACACGGATCAGGATTCTGAAGGGCCAGCGTTTAAAATGTGGCATAGGAATCATCTGCTTATCATACCTCAAGTAGCGCGACGGCACTGAATGGCCACAGCCCCAGCCACTGCTCTAGAGGAGCCGTTGAATACACATTGGGGCTGGCTCAGAGGACGTAAAAATAAAAAATTGCCACCTCTGAGGATACAAGGAGGGAACCTCTCAACGGGCCTTACGGCCGTGCAGTTGCATCTCCCGAAGGAGCCACGGGTAAAGGCCTTTTGGCACCGAAATTGATACATTGACTCCAGCGAGTCAGCCCTCTAGACCTCACAACGTCCATGTTTTACACCCCAAGAGACTGTGGCTAATGCTGACACACCCCTCAAGGTAGAGAGGAACTACCAGTTGAGGACTGGAGCCTCTGCAGAGGGAAGCAGAGGAGGATCAACCCCGACGAAGTCAAAGAAACAGTAGACCTCCATGCGAATGGCATAGACCAGTTGGGGCCACACCATATGAGGCTCAGCGTGCGGCTCGGGCATAGGATGCAAGCTATGATGGTAACGGTTAATGAGATGTGAACCTAATTAGGAAAGGAGGGTTGCTGCTACCATAGTTATAGATATGTGGTTAGGTAGTCAGCGGGGGGACGCGGGATTCTGGAGGGTGGGAGAATGTATGTAAGGTGGCATATATATAGTAAAGTTTCCGCGATTTCAATAATAGGCAGCGCCAGATTGTCCCTGTTTGGCCGCGCAAGTTACTGCGACCAGTTGGGCTGCGCTATGCGCGAGGGAAGCGCCTGCGACGAAGGGTAATCCTAAGTAGAGACTTGGAGGGGGTTTGAACTTATTGAAACTCTGACTGTGAGAGGTCAGGGAGGCTGAGGACCAATGGAATGCGAAGACTGTGTATGCAGGAACCGATGCGGTGGGCGGTGGGTCAGAGCAGCGAGGGAGGTGAAGGAGGAGGTTGCGGAAAAAAACCTCGGTGCGCTGAGCAGAGGGTCGTGACCCGTCTGATTAGGTTAGGGTATGCCCACAGCCCCCAGGAGCTGTTTCCCTGCCATCGTATAGGGTGCGGTATTGTAAGGACGCCCATAGTCGTCCAGGGACGTTCCCTTTAGTGAGGTTATCTGCGGAGCTGCGAGAGTGCGGCAGCCATCTTGGATTTGCAATCTGAAGGGTGGTGGGGCTGCAGAAGGAGAGAAGGGCAAGGCTGGATTAACACCAGGACCATGTGGAGGTCAAGGTCCCTCGTAGTGACCCGGAAGGTTCTCATTATTTACAAGTGCACTATCACCGGTCACAGGCGCTGATCCGCCCCACTAAGCTAATGGGTTTCCGAGGAGAATGCATATGGTACCATAATTTAACTGGTTATGACCTGAGGAATACTCCTAAGGGAGTGGAAGAGCCACCTATGTACAGGACACTATCCCTAATAAGGTGGGCCGAGGACAGTTGTGTGTGTGTATGTAATGTTATATGATAAGTTGCATATAATTTGTTATTGTTGTGATCTAAAAAAGGTTTGATTGTTGATACTGCTGTTGGTAGGTTCGTGCTCAGGTATAATCTCTATAAGTGGGGATTCCGGGGGTAAGTTGGGCGATGCACACAAGCGATAAAGGTCTCCCACAGGCTCCCAATCTGCGGAGGGTCAGCGCTCCTGAAAGCAACGGTTTATTGCACCGTGTATCCTTAGTTCAGGAGTCACAAAAAGGGATACACATAGAAATAGAAGAAAAACAACATCAATTATAATGTTAAAAACCGTTGCCACTCCTCGTTGTCCGTCCACCTTCCTGTGGTTTAGCGGGGTTGGTAGCAAGTCGCATCCAGCTGCGCGGCTCTTCCGCCTCCGGGTTCAGAAGCGATGGGAGCCGTCTGAGACAGCTGATGTGCAGCAGTAGGTCTGCTTATTGCAGGTGGCATATTTTGTTGTAGAGGAGGAGATCTCACAGGCATCTTCTGTAGACTTTCTTTCCTTTAGTAGTTTTGTACAACACCAGCAGTGCTGTGACGCATTCTTTCTCATCAGGATACTGGATGTGCCATGTGCTAAGTAAAAAACTTCTATTTGCTTTCCACACCATTTACTTGCTAGTTGCTAATCATCCGCTTCAGCAACAATTAATGTGGTTCTTCTGCATGAGTTCTGTAGTTTTTAAGTCTCATTTTTGGTATTATTTGGGGGTGCATTCCATCTCTTCACACTGTGGGTGACTGTTTTACTCACAAGATACAAGGACAGACTTTACTTGCAGAAAAAAAAATAGATATTCTTTGCATGGAATATTTCTGTCAATCCGGGCAGGGTGACTCAACACTCAGCAATTGGCTGGGTTACACTTTACAACAGTTCAGCAATCCCTTTTTTACCCCCTGGTAGGGGCAAGTTAAACACTCAGCACTTGTTTGCTTGCAATATTGAAAATCCTGCTTAAGCACGTTCTGGCACGAATTTTCACTTTCTGCATATACTCCATTCACAGCGTAGGTCCTATGCGGTGTGGCAGTTTATTGCAGAATCAGTACCGATCGGGGTCACAATCTGTGTTCATTGATTAAAGACAACAATTTTTTTTTTTATAAGAAAACAATTAACAAAGCCTAGCTCATTTTATTGGAGCCGCCTAATATACATTTCTGAACCCTGGCTACGGCTGAATGGCAAAGCAACTATTTAAACAACAATATTACATTTAATGTGATAGGCCAAGTAAGGTTTAACCTGCTTCAGCATCGTGATCTCTCGTTGGGATTGGGGGAAAGAGTCCATCTGTGGTGTTGGTGGCTTTCTTCCCCAGTGGCAGTGTTAGATTTCTGCCTGGATGTGGATCCCCTTAATTCTGATCTTGAGAACGGTGAATCTTTGTTTTTTTGTTGACTCAGTTGTTTTGTAAAAATGGATGCAGGCAAAAAGCACACAAATAAACAATTCACAGAAATTCTCACGGGACCCTTTTTACTCAAGAGCCACCTCTTCGTCCCGCTTCTGACACATATGAAGAGACGTGTTCAGAAGGCTATGCCAATGGAGATGTTTTAAGCGTGAAATTAAATAAGGCTTTTTGGCGCCTGTGCTTTAACACAAGGCAAACACATGTAATCAGCAAACAAATCCGAGTTCTCTTTAACTGCGTGGTTTAGACCGCCCGATTTTCACCAGCCCAAATAATAGGGACATTCCTTATATACATAGATAATAGGTAGGTATAAGAAAGTTATTCTGTTAGCTTGGTTGCTGGTCGTGGAGCTTCTCTGCTCTTTGATCCCGCACCCTTAGGTATTAAGGCACTGTCCAGATCAGTTTAGAATCTGTTCCCCTTGTCTTTCGTTCTGTCAGCTTTGCGACTCAAAGGACATTGTCCTCCTTGGTTAAGCCAGTTGTGGGACTAGGAACTTCCTCTGTCTGTCTCCTGTTCAGTCACATGTGTGCTCAGGAGTCTCCTTCCTGTCTAAGAGGCAGTCTTTTTCGAACACTGTAATCACCAGGTGGTGTAGGTTAATTGCCAACCAGCAGTTAACCACACCTGCTGTATTAGAGGCACATTGCTGAACAGCGATAAGTCCCTGTTACAAGGAGCAAAGAGGTTTTAGGAGATGGAGGGAATGGGACAACGAGGGCAAAGTGTAAATGGAGAAGAGCGAAGATCAGCAGGACACATCCTCTCCGGACAGAAAGAAAAGAGGAAGGAGACAGGGAGGAGAGTTAGGAAGCGGTTTGTAGGATAGGGAGGAGGGTGACGGAAAACAGGGGGTGTCCCTTGACGTATCGGATTCCATCCTTTTGTGGAATAAAAAGAAATTGTGGATCAGAACATAATCCAACAACAGATTGTTCCTACGTAAAATTGACGGTATTACCTTGGAACCCCTGATAACATTGGTGGTGGTTTAGACGGGAGGGGATATACTCAAGCTATTCCAACATAAATTATGGAATCCGCTACAGTAGCGCAACTTTTTGAACGCAAGAGTACTGATTGTTTTTACCCGTATTTATAATGAACTTGTCCTTTAATGCTGGATTATGTTCAACACCACAATTTTTTTATTCCACCTTACGCCTAATTTATACCTAGGCTGGGTGGGAGGATACGGTGGTTCTTCATAGAGAATCTAAGAAAATATACTGATGGTCAGGGGTAATTGTGGGTCAGATATTTGACGACATACCTACTGAGCTTGGAAGGGCACGGGGAGAAATAATCCATGAGTTTATCGATAATTTGAACCATTATCTCACAACCTGAAGTGAACGGTCAAATAGAGAAACAAAGAATTGTAATTCTGGATATTGGTAGCTCCCAAGTCAGCGGAGGCTGGGAATGTTGAAACCATCCCTTTTCAGGAACACACAGCCAAAATACGTTGTTGATGGCCAAATAGCCATTCATCGAAACATATCAATAATAACCATTACATTGGACAGTTCCTAAGGAACTACGCGCAAATTGTTCCACCACGTCTGAGTCCACCTATAAACAGCTAACGGATTGTCACTAAGGTTCAAAATGAGAGGTTAACCAGCAGCGGCAGCTTGCTTATTCTTACAAATCAAAGGCTTTTACATGGCATGTTCCTGGAATGCCAACACTGTTCACGGAGCATGCGGACTCCTTTGGGACTTCCCAGCCAGGCGAGCCATTGCCCGGCTGACCACACGGTTGATGTGTTAATCTGATACATGGTTCAGGATTTTACTGAGGCTGCATGCTTCGCGTGTCCGCCAGATGGCATAAATGTCATGAATTTGGAATTGCTAGTAAATATATGTATACCTATTATATATATATATATGAATTATATATTATATCTAATATATGATTATACTAGTATCTAGATATACCTATATATACCTATACACTGTTAACCAACAAAACCCTATAACCCCTCACCATACAGTACTGTACAACCTACAGTACTGTATATGCCACATCAATGATTACTATAGGGACCGGCGGGTGGCGAGATGAGGTTGTTCCTGCATCCCGGGGCGGTGAAAAACGAACAAAACCCGCACATCACGGATATTCCGAAATTCGCGGGAAGCTAGACACGTAAGAATAAAAGTTGGTTCGATACTGTAGAAATAAGCTATTAAGAGGGGCCTTACTACAGGGGGCCTTGAACATAACCCAGATCAAGTCTATCTAGTGAACAAATAAAGGGACCAAATGATGAAACTATAGATTCATCCTTCTACCACCATAACCAATGGAGGAGGTGTAGGAACTATCTTCGAAAACTTGGCCATGTTCTAGTGGTAAAGACATAGATTTACCCAGTTTTGAAAGACAATCCAACTATGGGTTGCCGACGTAACACCAACATAAAGACAGCTTCGTACAAACAGTAATTTCATCTCAAAACCACAACAGAAAACCGTGTGGAGCACTTCCATGCTCTAGAGTTAAAGCCTGTCGTTTTATTGCATGCTACAAAGCAGTTCTTCCCCAAAAGGCAATACTGCCACTTTCCAAATTAAAATTAAAGACTTATTAACTGTCTGAGTATGTTAAATTTTATTTAATGACCTGTGATGCGGCCTAAAATATGTTGGTAAGACTCAGAGACAATAAAAAAGAGAGGTCTTAGGGCATATAGGGAATGTACGGAACACACTGAACTACACATAAGCACAGCACATATTATTCAACATCATAAAGGAGACTCAAGGGGCTATGGCATTTATTGGTACGAACATGTCCCGTAGAGATCCCAGAGGGGGTGATTGGGATAAACGGCTCCTACAAAAAGAGTGACTTGAAGTTGGATTTTGCAACTTCCCCCCCAAACCCTCTCCCTTGGCGACCTTAATGAGGACTTCATTTATTCTTATTCTCCTGTTATCGGGGGTATATAATTGTCAGTGTAATAAAACATTAAATTTTTAAAGGGATTGGAATGGGCAATTACTGTATATGTATATCTACATTGGATAATAGCAAGGGTTTGGTCTATGGGGTTCCAGGTATATAGTTTTTATTAATCCAACAAATAGACCGGTATTGTTGACAATCAGGGCAGGTTACTTAAGGTTCATTCACTACACAAACATCGCACACTAAATCACCCCCCCTTCTAATGGTATATTTCACATTTATCGATCTATCTGTGTAAGTGTAGATTTCTTTTTGTTTAGAAGTCACAATGTTGATTAATATAACTATTTTAATAATCATTTATTGTTCATCCTACCCAAGGGGTATTATACCATAGACTAAACACAATCACTTCTTATTGTATTATATTATATCTTGTTATTTATGGGAGGGAAAAGTCTTGACAGTACAACTACAATTTTGACGAATTTACACAACATGGGAATGGGGGGAGAGGTTAAAATGGTGACAACCATATATTACTTACACGGCCATGTGTAAGCTCAATCCCTTGATAGGTTACTGTGGTGTGCCTCTGATAGACCCGTCCGCGGTGATTCCAGTGGTACCGTGTACTCAGCTGCTAGCAGGCAGGATGTTGAATGGGGGTTCCCCTTCATTCATTCACACGTTCTAACCCTCCTTCCCTCCCGGTTCAGCAAACGGGGATGGGTTAGGTAAGATGATAGCAGGGGGTCAGTGGTATTCTTTAGATAGATAAAAGTTTATTACATATGTAAGGATGTGCATATATATATTAAAGGTTCCGCGCTGTCAATTACAGGGGGTCAGTGGTATTCTTTAGATAGATAAAAGTTTATTACATATGTAAGGATGTGCATATATATATTAAAGGTTCCGCGCTGTCAATTACATAGGCAGCGCCATATTGTCCCTGTTTGCCAGCGAAGTTACTGCGTACCAGTTGGGCTGCGCATGCGCGAGGGAAGCGCGCGAAGGGTAATCATAAGTAGAGACTTGGAGGGGGTTTGAACTATGAACTCTGACTGTGAGAAGGTCAGCTGAGGCTGAGGACCAATGGGATGCGAGACTGTGTATGCAGGAACCGGATGCGTGTGGGCGGTGGGTCAGAGCAGCGAGGGAGGTGAAGGAGGAGGTTGGCGGAACCTCGTGTGCGAGAGCAGAGGGTCAGTGACCCGTCTGCTTAGGTAGGGTATGCCCACAGCCCCAGGACTCTTTTCCCTGCCATCGTAGGGTGCTGTATTTGTAAGGACGCCCATAGTCGTCAGGGACGTTTCCCTTTAGTGAGGGTTATCTGCGGAGCTGCGGAGCTGCGGCCGCCATCTTGGATTTCCATCTGACGGGGCTGCAGAAGGGAGAGACGGCGCAAGGCTGGATTAACACCAGGACCCCTGTGGAGTGTCAAGGTCATCGTAGTGACCGGAAGGTATCCTTACGTACAAGTGCACCTACACCGGTCACCAGGCGCTGATCCCGCCTCCCACTAACTAATTGGGTTTCCTGAGAGAATGCATATGGTACCCTACTTTACTGGTTATGAGACATACTCCTAAGGAGAGTGGCAGAGCCACCTATGTACAGGACACTATCCCTAATAAGGTGTGGCCGAGCCACGTTGTGTGTGTGTATGTAAAGGTTATATGATAAGTCTGCATATCATTTGTTATTGTGTGATATAAAAAGGTTGCTGTTGCATACTGCTGTTGTTAGGTTCTTGCTCAGGGTATAATCTCTATAATGGGGATCCTGGGTAAGTGGAGGCGCTGCACCACAAGTGATAAAGGTATACCCCCAGGCTCCCAATATGCGGAGGTTCAGAGCTCCTGAAGCCACAGGTTTATGCACCGTAGTCCCTTAGTTCAGGCGTTCACAAAAAGGGCTACATATATATATATATATATATATATATATATATATATATATATATATATATATATATATATATATACTGTATATATAGTTGCATGATGAAGCCACTGTACAAATTCATGGGTGAAGGGTGGGTATCGGGCCAGTGTGGCTTAACCCCTTAATTACCTTTGCGGTTATTATCCGATAAGGTGTTTAAGGGGTTAATTGATATCTGAATGTAATTGCAATGTATTGGCTTTGTATTGGCTATGCATTTTGTGGGCAACGAAAGACCAGGATGTTGCTGGCGACGGAGGCTTCTTATTGATGAGGTCAGTAGTACTTTATTTATTTGAATATGCTAGTTAATCTGTTTAATAATGGGCAAATAATCTATTATCCATATCTGGATAATAGTTATTTTGCACATTATTGTACTGTAGGTGTTATGTAAGGATGTGCATATATATATTAAAGGTTCCGCGCTGTCAATTACATAGGCAGCGCCATATTGTCCCTGTTTGCCAGCGAAGTTACTGCGTACCAGTTGGGCTGCGCATGCGCGAGGGAAGCGCGCGAAGGGTAATCATAAGTAGAGACTTGGAGGGGGTTTGAACTATGAACTCTGACTGTGAGAAGGTCAGCTGAGGCTGAGGACCAATGGGATGCGAGACTGTGTATGCAGGAACCGGATGCGTGTGGGCGGTGGGTCAGAGCAGCGAGGGAGGTGAAGGAGGAGGTTGGCGGAACCTCGTGTGCGAGAGCAGAGGGTCAGTGACCCGTCTGCTTAGGTAGGGTATGCCCACAGCCCCAGGAGTCTTTTCCCTGCCATCGTAGGGTGCTGTATTTGTAAGGACGCCCATAGTCGTCAGGGACGTTCCCCTTTAGTGAGGGTTATCTGCGGAGCTGCGGAGCTGCGGCCGCCATCTTGGATTTCCATCTGACGGGGCTGCAGAAGGGAGAGACGGCGCAAGGCTGGATTAACACCAGGACCCCTGTGGAGTGTCAAGGTCATCGTAGTGACCGGAAGGTATCCTTATTTACAAGTGCACCTACACCGGTCACCAGGCGCTGATCCCGCCTCCCACTAACTAATTGGGTTTCCTGAGAGAATGCATATGGTACCATACTTTACTGGTTATGAGACATACTCCTAAGGAGAGTGGCAGAGCCACCTATGTACAGGACACTATCCCTAATAAGGTGTGGCCGAGCCACGTTGTGTGTGTGTATGTAAATGTTATATGATAAGTCTGCATATCATTTGTTATTGTGTGATATAAAAAGGTTGCTGTTGCATACTGCTGTTGTTAGGTTCTTGCTCAGGGTATAATCTCTATAATGGGGATCCTGGGTAAGTGGAGGCGCTGCACCACAAGTGATAAAGGTATACCCCCAGGCTCCCAATATGCGGAGGTTCAGAGCTCCTGAAGCCACAGGTTTATGCACCGTAGTCCCTTAGTTCAGGCGTTCACAAAAAGGGCTACACATATAAAATAGAAGAAATACACTCACATAATAATGTTAAAACCCCGTTGCACTCTCGTTGTCGTGGTAGCAAGTCGCCTCCCAGCTGCGCTGTCTTCCGCGTCCGGGTTCAGAAGCGATGGGAGCTTCTGACGCAGCTGTGACAGCAGTCTGCTTCCTGCAGGTGGGCATATTTTGCTTGTAGAGGTCGTAGCTCTCACAGGCATCTCTGTAGACTTTTCTTTCCTTTAGTAAGTTTTACAACATCAGCAGTGCTGTGCACGCATTCTTTCTCATCAGGTATACTGGATGTGCAGTTGCTAAGTAAAAACTTCTATTTGCTTTACACCATTTACTTGCTAGTTGCAATCACTCCGCTTCAGCAAAATAATGTGGTTTTCTGCATGAGTTCTGTAGTTTTCAGTCTCATTTTTTGGTATTATTGCATTCACTCTTCACACTTTGGGTGCCTGTTTTACTCCCAAGATACATAGACAGACTTTACTTGCAGAAAAAATATATATTCTTTGCAGTGGAATATTTCTTTCACTCCCGGCAGGGTGACTCAACACTCAGCAATTGGCTTTGGGTTACCTTTTACACAGTTCAGCAATCCCTTTTTTACCCGGTAGGGCAATTTAACACTCAGCACTTGTTTGCTGAAAATTCCCCTGCTTCAGCACAGTCTTGCATCAATTTTCACTCTTTTCTGCATATACTCCATTCACAGCTGGTAGTCCTATGCGGTGTGGCAGCCTTTACTTGCAGAATCAGTACCGCTCGTGGGTCACCATCTGTTTTCATTGCTTCAGCACAATTTTTTTTTTAAAGAAAACAATTAACAAAGCCTAGCTCCTTTTATTGGAGCGCTAACTCACTTCTTGAACCCTGACTACGGCTGAATGGCAAAGCCCCTATTTCAACAACCATATTACACTTTAATGTGATAGGCAAGTAAGGTTTACCTGCTTCAGCATCGTCTCTCCTGTTGGGATTGGGGGAAAGAGTCCATCTGTGGTTTTGTGGCTTTCTTCAGTGCAGTGTAGATTTCCTGCCTGGATGTGTATCCCTTTAATTCTGATCTCTGCTGCAGGTGAATCTTTGTTTTTGTTGCTCAGGTTTGTTTGTAAAACTGTATGCAGGCAAAAAGCACAAAAAAAATTCACAGACAATCTCCGGGACCCCTTTTTACTTCAAGAGCCACCTCTCGTCCCGCTTCTGACACCATATGAAAGAGACGTGTTCAGAGGTATGCAATGGAGACTGTTTTAAGGTGAAATTAAAATAAGGCTTTATTGCGCCTGTTGCTTTAAACACAGCAAACATGTAAATCAGCAAACAAAATCCGGTTCTCTTTAACTGCGTGGTTAGCCCAGCGATTCACCAGCCCAAATCATAGGGACATTTATATATATACATAGATAATAGTCTTATAAGAAAAGTCTTATCTGTTAGCTTGGTTGCTGTCGTGGAAGCTTCTCTGCTCTCTTGAATCCGCACCCTTAGGTATTAAGGCAATGTCCAGCTCCCAGTTTAGAATCTTGTCCCCTTTTGTCTTGTTGTCAGCTTGCCGCTCAAGACATCTGTCCTTCCTTGGTTCAGCCCAGTTGTGGACTAAGGAATCTCTCCTCTGTCTGTCTCCTTGTTCAGCTCACATGTGTGCTCAGGAGTCTCCCTTCCTGTCTAAGAGGCAGTCTTTTTCTAACACCTGTAATCAGCCAGGTGGTGTCGGTTAATTGCCAACCAGCAGTTAACCACCACCCTGCTGTATTAGAGGCACATTTGTGAACAGCGATAAGTCCCCTGTTACAAGGAGCAAGAGGTTTTAGGAGATGGGAGGGAATGGGATCAAGAGGGCAAGTGGTAAATGGAGAAGAGGAGATCAGCAGTGACACATCCTCCTCCGAGACAGAAGAAAAAGAGTCAAGGAAGACAGGAGGAGAGTTAGGAAGCGGTGTAGGATAGGAGGAGGAAACAGAGGGGATGTCCTGACGTATGGATTCCATCTTTTGTGGAATAAAAAGAAATTGTGGATCAGAACATAATCCAACAACAGATGTCCTACGTAAAATTGAAGGTATTACCTTGGACCCTGATACCTTTTTGGTGGGTTTAGACGTGGAGGGGCTATACTCAAGTATTCCACATAATTATGGAATCGCTACAGTAGCGCACTTTTTGAAAGCAAGGAGTACTGATTGTGTACCCTATAATGAACTTGTCCTTTAATTGCTGGATTATGTTCTAACCCACAATTTCTTTTTATTCCCACCTACGCCAATTTATACCTAGGCTGGTGGGAGGAGACGGTGGTCTTCATAGAGACTCAAGAAAATATACTGAGTCAGTGGAATTGTGGGTCAGATATATTGACGACATACTACTGATTTGGAAGGGCACGGAAGAACTACTCCATGAGTTTATCGATAATTTGAACCATTATCTACACAACCTGAAGTTAACGGTTCAAATAGATAAACAAAGAATTGAATTCTTGGATATTTGTAGCTCCAAATCAGCGGAGGGGAATGTTGAAACCACCATTTTCAGGAAACCAACAGCCACTAATACGTTGTTGATGGCAAATAGCCATCATCCGAAACATATCACTAATAACATACCAATTGGACAGTTCCTAAGACTACGTCGAAATTGTTCAACCACGTCTGAGTCCACCAAACAGTCTAAGGATATGTCACTAAGGTTCAAAATGAGAGGTTATACAGCAGCGGCAGCTTTTATTCTTACAAATCACCGGCTTTTACCTGGCATGTTCCTGGAATGCCACACTGTTCACCTGGAGCATGCCGGGCTCCTTTTGCCTTCCCAGCCAGGCGCATGCCCGGCTGACACACGGTTGATGTGTTAATTGATAATGGTTCAGGATTTACTAGGCTGCAATGCTTCGCGTGTCCGCCAGATGGCATAAATTCATGAATTGTAATGCAGTATATATATGTATACATATATATATATATATATTATATCTAATATATGATTATACTAGTATCTAGATATACCTATATATATATATATACTGTATAACAACAACCCCTATAACCCCTAACATACAGTACTGTACACATACAGTACTGTATATGCACATCAATGATACTATAGACCGGCGGGGGCGAGATGTGTTTGCATCCCGGGCGAAAACGATACAAAACCGCACATCACCGGGATATTCCGAAATTCGCGGAGCTAGCCAAGTAAGAATAAAGTTGGTCGATACTGTAGCAATAAGCTTATTAAGAGGGCATACTACAGGGCCTTGACATCACCCAGATCAAGTCTACTAGTGAACAACTAAAGGGAACCAAATGATGAAACTATTAGATTCATTTCTACCTACAATAACCAATGGCAGGATGTGAGGAACATTCTTCGCAAACATTGGCATGTTCTATTGGAAGACATAGATTTACACAAGATTTTGAAAGACAATCCAACTATGGGTTGCAGACGTAACACCAACATTAAAGACAGATTAGTACACAGTCATTTCATTCAAACACAACAGAAAACCGTGTGGATCATTTCCATGCTCTAGATGTAAAGCCTGTCGTTTTATGCATGCTACAAAGCAGTTCTCCAACTCAGCCAATACTGCCACTTTCCAAATTAAAGACTTTATTAACTGTCTGACGTATGGTACAATTTATTTAATGACCTGTGATTGCGGCCTAAAATATGTTGGTAAGACTCAGAGACAATTAAAAACGAGAGTCTTAGAGCATATAGGGAATGTACGGAATACCACTGATACACCTATAGCCAGACATATTATTCAACATCATAAAGGAGACTCAAGGGCTATGCATTTCTGTGGTATCGAACATGTCCCTAGAGATCCCAGAGGGGGTGATTGGGATAAACGGCTCCTACAAAAAGAGTGAAGTTGGATTTTGCAACTTCAAACCCTCTCCCCCTTGGGACTTAATGAGGGATTCATTTATTCTTCTTTCCTGTAATCTGGGAGTATATAATTTGTAGTGTAATAACATTAAATTAAATTGGATTGATATGGGCAACTTAATGTATATGTATATCTACACTTGGATAATTATCAAGGGTTGGTCTATGGGGTTCCAGGTATATAGTTATTAATCACAACTAGACCTGTATTGACCATCAGGGGCAGGTTACATAAGTGTTCATTCACTCCTACACCATGCACACACTCCCCCCCCCCTTAATGTTTATATTTCACCATTTATCGATCTATCTGTTTAAGTGTAGATCATCTTTTTTGTTTAGAAGCTCACAATGTATTAATTTATTAACTCTTTTAATAATCATTTATGTTCACCTACCAAGGGTATTTATACATAGACTAACAATCACTCTTATATGTATTATATTATATCTTGTTATTTATGGGAGAAAATCTCTTTGACAGTACACTACAATTTTGAAGAATTACAAAAACCACACAAAATGTATTCAGACGCATACCTATATATATTTATTGATTTATTAAGGGTCTGGAAAGTGAATGAATTGCGATATAATGCGTTATAGCACACTAGGCATTAATATACTTACCTATTATTTTGGGTTGAATCATAATCATCTTCTCTCATATTGAAATGGCTTTCACAGAGACATTGTAACCTGCTATAGTCAGACAGTTAGATATGCTCACATCATATTTACTATGCTGTTCATGCAGCTCTTGCAATGCAGATATATGATATCCAATGACACACGATATTGGAGTAAATTACTGTATACTATGAACCCGATTGGATCACGGGCATAGACTCCACCTCCATGAGTCATAGGAGGCGGGATTCTGATATGCATAAGAGTATAAATACCTACCGGCTAAGTCAGGGTATAGACTCCCCCCCTGAAGAAGCATGTAGTCAACGCGAAACGATCGTCGGGACGTGTGACGTCATTCGTGACGTCATCAGAAGTGGGGGCGTCTTTCGATTCAGGCAGCAGATAGACACCTCTACAGTCAGACTTGTATCAGTGACGGAAGCCCTCCGTGTTACCTTTGACCCGCTGTGGTCCTATTTATCACTGTTTTGTGATGGGTGTGCTCTGTTTTCCTTATGTGAGAATATCGATAAGATCCACATAGGGAATCCACCCTGCAGCATGTATACATATGCATTTAGTAACGGTGGTTGTTCCAACTTATGAGATGGTATTGAAACTGTTTTTTCCACCAAAGACTTACTATATACAGATATATTCATGGTTATAA
This sequence comes from Ascaphus truei, assembly GCA_036426205.1. NCBI lineage: Eukaryota > Metazoa > Chordata > Amphibia > Anura > Ascaphidae > Ascaphus > Ascaphus truei. The sequence continues at coordinate 62,507 of WSYH01001293.1, read as the reverse complement.
TACTGGAGTACTTTATGCATTAAGAGCAGATCTAGTACATATATCTGGTACTAACAGGTGATACTATACTGAGATATTACTGCTATATACCAATATATTTATGAATGTGATACAGGGAGGACAGTACCTAAGAATTATGACATACAATCTGTATTGATGGATTAGATTGGTCCTATTCTGAGATTATTCTTCATTGTAAATAGCCTTATTACGCTTTAACTATTCTGCTGACCTGTATGATATTTGGATCAATTTAAAATAGACGCTTAGACAGCAATCTGAACCTATGAATGGAAAAGGATACTTACCTTTATAGATTGCATGTTTCGCCACTTCACCATGGGGGTATTTTAATGTGTGAATGTGATATATGTGTTTTTTAACCAATATTTGAATAAAACTTTATTATTTTCCTGATCTTCCCGGTTCCTATAGGTCAATAGACCTAATCACAGTAATTATCTGTTGGACCACTGTAGTCCGTCTATTGAACTCCAACATAGAGTGCTAATAATAGAGGGAACCTTTTTTGATTCTTCTGTGATCAACTCTGTTAATATATTCTCTTGAATAACGTTAATTTAATGAAACCCTTTGGCCAAAGCGTTATAAGCCTGCAGCCACGTCACGGCATGCCCAGTATGCAGCCACGTCACGGCATAGCGCCATGTCAGTACGTTTGCATGCCCAGTATGCAGCCCATGTCACGGATCTGGCACCCGTAACCAGTGCAGCCACGTTCACGTCATGACCAGTATGCCACCACGTCACGGCATGACCAGTAATGCAGCCACGTCACGGCTGACCAGTTGCAGGTCCTACACTACCGTTTGTAACCAGAACACAAAGCAGGTTCTATGACCCTTTATGCAATACCCCTTCAATTACGAGTATCTCTTCAATCACAACTTCCCATGTGCAAATAAAAAAAACTTCATATGAAAACCTAAATATTACCTTGCAAACTTATTCATAACCAATAAATAGCCTTTGTAGCTTGCATTTGTACGGAAATTACTATGTAAAGTTACTATGTAAAATCCTTACAGAAGGACAGGTACGCCTTACCTAATGCTGCTAGGAGGGTGGTTGACGGCGAGCGGCCTCAAGCCCAGAGCACTGAACAGCAGGGATACCTCAGGCTGGTAAGGGATGGGCCTGGGGGGGGTCTTGGGGGGAAGGGGTTATGTATAGGCCTGGGGCGTTTACGTAGGTTTACATAGAGGCCTGGGGGATTTACGTATAGGCCTGGAGGGAAGGGGTTAAGTATAGGCCTGGGAAAGGGTTAGGGGAAGGGGTTAAGTATGGGTGTATAGGGTGTAAGGGGTACAGACAGTATTGAAGATAGTATCACTTACAGTACATCTTCAACCGGACCGGGGGGGCTCTTCAACCAGTCTGCAGGGGGGCCTTCGATCAGTCCACAAGGGGGGGGGGGGGGGGGTCTAGGAGAGAATAGGTGTTGAGAAAATGAAGCAAGCGAGAGAATACAAGACGTTAAAGGAGTTTAGAGGCAAAAGGCAGGAGGGAGACAGGTCGATAGTTAGAAGGACAGGTAGGGTCAAGCTTATCGACACATCCCCCAAAACCATTCATTTGTAATTGGAGGCTTTTTTGGCTCCGGAGCGTATGCGTACTTGTGAAAAGCCCTTCTTTTGGCTTTGGTGGGAATGACTTCTCATTCAAAGTGAATTTCAAGTATAAAAAAAAAGGAGACATCCCTTTTTGAATGACTGATTTAAATAAACCATTATGTGAACCATCTTATGTACTGTAATTGTACTGTAATGTATACTGTACTGTACAGTATATTACAACAACAATATATATTACAGCACAATATTACAGAAATTTTTCTTTTTCTTTGGGGGTGTTTCCATGATTCTCATGAATTTAAAGAAGAAACTATTTTATTTGTACAGGATAATCATGGAAAAATTAATAATACAAAAATACAGTAGGTCACCTCTTATTCCAAATTTACAATCTTTTACGACATTCTTCGTAATGGCTGTAGTTCTTTTGTCATTGATATATTGCTGTAGAAACCCCCGAGAACCTCTATACTGATTCTGGGGTACCTGGGCATATACTGGGGGACTCTCACTAACTTAGGGAACCTTGACTGTCCCCGGGATATACAAATCCCTATGCCATGATTTACCTTTCTGGTCTGTGCTGAAGCAGGGAAGCCTGGCAGTGAGTCATGTAACTGTTTTCAAGGGAGGATTTTGACCGGAGTGATGTGTCTATATGTCTCCGAGAATATGACCTTTTTCCCGGATACATTTTTGGGGTAAACAGCAACTCTGGGCCCCTACTACCTAGGCACAATCTGACAATACTTTTACCGCAAAACCCCCTTGAAACTCCTAGCCTGAGAATGCAGACTGGTTAGTGTGACATTGAGGTGGTAACCAGGCTCATTAATAAAGGTAAAGCCACGTGGTGGGGTCCTAGAAAGACCGGATCCCCCAGAAGTGGCTGAGTAAATACCTGTATGTTACTATTGTCAGGTTCTTTGGATTTCTCTCACCAAGAGACAATGCAATATGTGAAAAAAGAAAAGAAACAGATTATGGTGCCATTATTATGTCAGTCAATGCAGGCTTAAAAACATATACACACTAACAACACAGAACAAACATGACAGACTAACGACAACACAAGCCAGGCTAAAAATTCACATCCCTTGAAGAAGTGCGCGCATGCGCACGAAACGCGTTGGGAAGACTTTCATTGTTTTAGAAGTGAAGTTTTGGTTCGTGGAGGAGGTCGCATAATAGCTGTTTGAGCCGTGGGGGACGAGAAACGTGTGAGGACACTGGTATCCGGAGGAACGCAGGGCGTGACGTCATATCCGCCCGGAAGTCCCGCAGTTCCTGTAACTCGTGTGGCTCTATCCAACATCCACCTCACGTGGGGACGCAAGTGAGAGAGCTCCGGTCGCCATCTTCAAACTACCAAGTGTGACTCCAGTCCTACTGCTATCAAATATCTTACATCTTGTGAGTAGGGTTACGATTTTACCCCCCCGGATTGGTGTTTGCTAACTATCCTCCAGTACCCTGCATTAGTTGTTAATAAATAGCTTTTTATTTAAATTTTTAGCCTGGCTTGTGTTGTCGTTAGTCTGTCATGTGTGTTCTGTGTTGTTAGTGTGTATATGTTTTTAAGCCTGCATTGACTGACATACTGCATCATAATCTGTTTCTTTTCTTTTTTCACATATTGCATTGTCTCTTGCTGAGAATCAACAGTCCGTTTGCACACCATTTGTTCATCTAAGGACTACAATTGGACATCCCATCACATGGTTTGGACTTCTTACATTTAAGTATTATTTTTGGCGCCGGCATTTTTCTATTTTCTTATGCTATTTGACTGACTGTACTGTCAGTATTTGTCTGGCTGCCAGTGTTTTTATATTTTATCTTTCACGTGTTCCCATTAGGGGTTATTTTATGACCATTTATAGCGCTGTTTTGCACCGTCTTTCTTGTTTTTGAACTCTGGGCCCCTACTACCTAGGCACAATCTGACAATACTTTTACCTCAAAACCCCCTTGAAACTCCTAGCCTGAGAAACTAGACTTGTTAGTGTGACGTTGAGGGGGTAACCAGGCTCACTAATAAAGGTAAAGCCACGTGGTGGGGTCCTAGAAAGACCGGATCCCTCTTTGGATTTGCCAGGTGCTCTATAAAGTTATTAATAACAGCATTGTGATGGTGAGAGGGTAACCAGGCTCACTAATAAAGTTCAAGCCCACTTGGTTGCCCCTGAGTCCTGTGGTGGGGTCCTAGAGGGTCAGCTCTTGGACCTGGCTGTCGTGTATGTACTGCTATGCATGTATGGGAAAAATGCGACAAAGAATGTTTGTGTTTTTTCCTGCTAGGGGGGGGGGGGGGGGGGTGCCAGCGAGCAGAGACTGCTGGGGGGGGCGGGAGTGCCAGCAAGCAGAGACTGCTGGGGGGGGAGGAGTCGCCAGCGAGCAGAGTCGGTAGGGGGGGGGGAGTGAGAGTGCCCAGCGAGCAGAACTGCTGGGGGGGGGGGAGGAGTGCCAGGAGCAGAGACTGCTAGGGGGGGGGGGAGGAGGACAGCGAGCAGAGACGCTGGGGGGGAGGAAGGGGGAGCGCCAGCGATCAGAGACTGCGAGGCTATGAGTTTCGGGGTGGGTTTTGCGGAGAAAGTCTTTCAGATTGTGACTATGTAGCGGGGTCCCATAGTTACTGGGTACCCCAAAAAGGTGGCCGGGAATCAGGTCAGATTCTCGGAAACATAAAAAGCACAATACTCCGGTCAGAAACTGTTAACTTCTTGGTCACTTTCCCAGATCTGGACACCTAAGTGTTACCTAAAGGTTATATACGGGGCAAAGGGAGGAGCAGCGTATATTCTAATATTACATGTAGCAGGTCACCTTTTTCTCCTTGGAGACCCCCCTTCCCTGGCGCAGCTCGATCGCGGGTACTGAAAACCCCGACGGCTGCTTCCAAGGGTGGGGGCTGGAGCAGGGAGCAGCGCGGCTTCTCCTGCCTGCGGCTGGTTGCCGGGGACACGATCGGGCCGTTGCTAAGGCCGCGATCGCGTCTCTAAGGTCCCGGCGGCCGCAGAGCAGGGCGCCGCCATTGAGCCTCAAGTCGCGCATGCGCAGTGATCGCGCGAGGGCAGGAGAGCCCCAGATAGGTCGCGCATGCGCAGATAGGGGTAGGGAGCTAAGGCAGCTATTAGGAGGTCGCGCGAGAGTAGGGAAGCCTAGGGAGAGATCGCGGCGGCCATTGGGAGCTAGTGTAGGCAGAGGGGAGGAGCGCACGCGGCCCCAATGTTATAGTAAGGGCCTCGGGACTACAATTCCCAGGAGGCATAGGGAGACAGACACCAGGTGCCTGATAGGAGCCAATAGGGCTGCAGGACTGCCCTGGAGGGAGATTGATACATTTGGCGGGCTGGAGCTGCGTGTCAGTCAGGAAGGAGCAGAGCAAGGAGGCAGACAAGGGAAGGAGGTAGGGTACGGGAGAGAGGGATCCCCTGTACTAGCCAGCACCCCCTTGGCCCAAGATAGCTCTAGGTATCCCAGAACCTGAGTGTTGCCAGGGAATGCCCTAGAGTAAGGGACCCTGTCGCTCAGGTTAGTCAGTTGTTAGAGGGAGTCAGGACTGGGCCTCGTTAGGGGAGTAGGCATACTATTAACCCCTTAGGTCCCAGATAGGCTCTCCCTCTCCAGTGTATGGTGTAGGAAGGATTGGCTGCTGTGTGTTGTCGCTGCATGTGTTGGGCGCAGTGAGTGCAGCGAGTGTGAATGTCTGCAGGCTGACGGTGTTAGCTGTGTGTACGCTGCAGGCTGGTAGTATCTGGGAGTTAGTAGCTAGGTGTTAGGAGTAGCTATTGTTAGGGAGGATTAGGGACTGGGTAGCTCGGGGAGTGGGGCAGGGTATTACTCCGCTGGCCCTAGGAGATTTCCCCTAAGCCACCCAGGTTGCGGTTCATCAGGGACAGGCCCTAGGTTAGGGTTCCTGTCACGCTAGGATTAGTTAAGGATAGACAGGGATAGCGGCGTGGCTGTTCCTGTGGTTCGGTTGCTGTACCAAGAGACTGGTGTGTTCCCGTGAAGCGGTGGGACCCTCGTTGGGGTCCACGGCCGAAGTACCTGGAAAGGATCAGACGGACGTCTGACCCTTTTAGAAGAGAGTTGCAGACCCGAGCATCGGAGTGCTCGGAAGGTATCTCTAACGTATAAGTGCACCAACAGGCCTATTCATATAGTGACTGCGCAGTCACCCATTGACTCTCCACAGGAGTGTGGGACATGGGGTGGGGTTTCCTTGGACACTGGGTGGGCTCACTTGGTGTTGGGGAAGCGTCCTGCGTGACGCAGTAGGTGTCTCCTCGAGCGAGGGACACAGGTATCATTATGTGGTTATATGTGTGTTACAGAAGTAAATAGTATTAGTATTATATATCCCTGTGTGTGTATTGATTTATAGTGATTGTCCTGCGAGGATCCACTCCCCCTCTGGTGGGAGCCATCGCAGGTGGAGGCGCTGCATCGTGTAAGTTAACCCATAGTAGTGTGTAATGTCCCAGGTTCCCGTGGCGGAAGCTCAGCCCTCCTGTGAGCCAACAGGTAACGCACCACACCCGAGTAACGTTGTATGTTCCTACACCCTCCACAGTATCATCTGCGATTGGGGGGGGGAAAACCCGTTACATTTGGAGGCGCTGCTGAGAGAGGCCTGGGGTGCCCTGTTTCATTTTTTTCTAAATTGTCCAAGTCCTATTTTTTTTCCACCATGGTTGTCAAGTCCGGACACGAGGTCCTCGCCTGGGCCTTGAGGATAAATAATCTTAGTCCCCGCCGTGTGGTGGCCTTAGAAGGCGTTCCCGCCAATATATCTGAAGATGAGATCTATGAGCATATGCGTAAGATCCCTGGATGGCAGCACGCTCTTCTTATAGACTTAGAGCCAGCTTCCACGTCCCCGTGGAGATCGCGGCTTTTTGTTGTGTCATCCTCAAGGGATATATGCCCGTCCGAGTCACCGTCCACGTTATTTATGCCCGGGTGTCCCCCTGAGGGTTACCCATTAGTATACGCTGACCCCGCGCCATGGCAACTTCCTCCAAGTGAGATGCGTGCACGTGATACCGCTCCCAAGGCGCAGAATGATTTTGCAGAAAACCATCCGGGACTGGCGGGAAAACCAGAGCCCCGCCCCCGTAATGTGAGTGACTCAGTGCAGAGCGAAAACCACTCCATTGTAAAACGTGCCCTTCCTTTAGATTCCACCAGGGGGAGCAAGCACGGTTATCTTCAACCATACGTGGACGCTGGGATTGACACTCTGATCTCTGAGGACGAGATAGACTGTCAGGACATACACCCCAATATGTATGTGGCCTGGCGTGCGCCAGGAGTAGAGTCTCTTCTCTTCATATGCTCCTGCCTGCAAGAAGCCCACGCTCAGGGAGCCAACGTGGCTCAAGGACCCCTCGACTTCAGGACCGTCGAGGTGGAAGGAGAAATGGGCATACAGTGTTTTAGCCCCACGTGCGGCTGTTCTAGAGAGACATTGACATGGTGGTCCTACTGTGAATGTTGTGGTGTGCAGTTACTGAAGTCTATTGTGCCTCAGCATGCTGAAGTTTCCAGTGAAGAGGTTAAAGTCCCATCGGTGGCGATGCGCCTACCGGCGAACCACCCCAGCGGTGCTGCAGAGGATACAGAGTCTGCTGTGGGCCCGTGTGCCCTACAATGGTCAGTCCGACCTACTACAGAGGTACCATCGGTCCTAGAATGGGGACCAGTACCTAACGCCGACAAGGGTGAGTCGACTGCCCCAGGGGTGTCGGGGGTGAGCCTGCAGGTGACCGCGGAGCACGATGGCTCCTTAAGTCTGGTCGCCTGGGCGAAGGGCTCCCCTCTGCATCGCATCCTGGTGGAGGTGTCCTCATTAGAAGGTAGCTGTCCAGGGAAGAGAGTGGACCAGTGTCTACCGTCGATCCTTCCGGAAGAAGGGAAGCCCATCGTCAGCCAGCAGAGTGGTACGGAACCCCCTTGTTCCCCACCGACTCCGATGGAGGTGGCCGTGAAGAAGGCCAAAGCTACGGTTCCTGAGCGGAGTGTGAGCCCGTGTGCTCCGACGCAAGAGGTCCCAGGACTGGGATCCAACGCTCCCGAGTTTCCAGCGCGTAAGTGGACTGCCCCAGAAGTGCCGGGGGCAGGTCCCGATACCACCAAGGTGGGAACTGACAGCGTCCCCGAGGACCTGTTGGCCACCGTGAATCACCGCAGGGGTAAGGTGTCTACTCTTTTCCCCCTGCCAGGTGTAACCGAGACATTGTCCAGTGCTCGCTTCTCAGTGGAAGCCTCGCAAAAATATAGGGACAAGGACTGTGTAAAGGAAGATCCAGGGAGACTGGCCTCCTTTAAGCCCAGAAAGGAGCGTGCCATTCGCCAGGTGGTGGACCGCGGGAAAGGTCCTGGCCTCCTGGTCTACCGCATCCCTGCCGCGGATGACCGGGTAAAGGCCCAATTCAGAGACACTGTGCTACTCCTTCCACCAGGGGGAGGAAGTAGCGAAGAACCAGTAGCTGTCGTTTTAGGGTGTGCTCTCCGAGAGATTTACCCCGGGGAGGCTCAGGGACGCAAAGGTGAGGTACCCCCACATGTTCAATTAGGGGCACCCCACAAATGGTCTCAGCAAGCAGCTGATACTCAGCTGGCCTCGGGTAATACTGGGTGTGATGTGTCCAGTTTCATGGATGTTGCAGCCGATCGGTTAAGTGTACGGGTTATGCCATGTCATTTTTCACTGTGTAAAATTGTGCCATGTGAGGAGGTTCCCCAAGCGAGGGCGTTGGGTGTTTCACCAGGGGGAGAGTGTAGCCAGGTCACCTTTTTCTGCTTGGAGACCCCCCTTCCCTGGCGCAGCTCGATCGCGGGTACTGAAAACCCCGACGGCTGCTTCCAAGGGTGGGGGCTGGAGCAGGGAGCAGCGCGGCTTCTCCTGCCTGCGGCCGGTTGCCGGGGACGCGATCGGGCCGTTGCTAAGGCCGCGATCGCGTCTCTAAGGTCCCGGCGGCCGCAGAGCAGGGCGCCGCCATTGAGCCTCAAGTCGCGCATGCGCAGCGATCGCGCGAGGGCAGGAGAGCCCCAGATAGGTCGCGCATGCGCAGATAGGGGTAGGGAGCTAAGGCAGCTATTAGGAGGTCGCGCGAGAGTAGGGAAGCCTAGGGAGAGATCGCGGCGGCCATTGGGAGCTAGTGTAGGCAGAGGGGAGGAGCGCACGCGGCCCCAATGTTATAGTAAGGGCCTCGGGACTACAATTCCCAGGAGGCATAGGGAGACAGACACCAGGTGCCTGATAGGAGCCAATAGGGCTGCAGGACTGCCCTGGAGGGAGATTGATACATTTGGCGGGCTGGAGCTGCGTGTCAGTCAGGAAGGAGCAGAGCAAGGAGGCAGACAAGGGAAGGAGGTAGGGTACGGGAGAGAGGGATCCCCTGTACTAGCCAGCACCCCCTTGGCCCAAGATAGCTCTAGGTATCCCAGATAGTGAGTGTTGCCAGGGAATGCCCTAGAGTAAGGGACCCTGTCGCTCAGGTTAGTCAGTTGTTAGAGGGAGTCAGGACTGGGCCTCGTTAGGGGAGTAGGCATACTATTAACCCCTTAGGTCCCAGATAGACTCTCCCTCTCCAGTGTATGGTGTAGGAAGGATTGGCTGCTGTGTGTTGTCGCTGCATGTGTTGGGCGCAGTGAGTGCAGCGGGTGTGAATGTCTGCAGGCTGACGGTGTTAGCTGTGTGTACGCTGCAGGCTGGTAGTATCTGGGAGTTAGTAGCTAGGTGTTAGGAGTAGCTATTGTTAGGGAGGATTAGGGACTGGGTAGCTCGGGGAGTGGGGCAGGGTATTACTCCGCTGGCCCTAGGAGATTTCCCCTAAGCCACCCAGGTTGCGGTTCATCAGGGACAGGCCCTAGGTTAGGGTTCCTGTCACGCTAGGATTAGTTAAGGATAGACAGGGATAGCGGCGTGGCTGTTCCTGTGGTTCGGTTGCTGTACCAAGAGACTGGTGTGTTCCCGTGAAGCGGTGGGACCCTCGTTGGGGTCCACGGCCGAAGTACCTGGAAAGGATCAGACGGACGTCTGACCCTTTTAGAAGAGAGTTGCAGACCCGAGCATCGGAGTGCTCGGAAGGTATCTCTAACGTATAAGTGCACCAACAGGCCTATTCATATAGTGACTGCGCAGTCACCCATTGACTCTCCACAGGAGTGTGGGACATGGGGTGGGGTTTCCTTGGACACTGGGTGGGCTCACTTGGTGTTGGGGAAGCGTCCTGCGTGACGCAGTAGGTGTCTCCTCGAGCGAGGGACACAGGTATCATTATGTGGTTATATGTGTGTTACAGAAGTAAATAGTATTAGTTATTATATATCCCTGTGTGTGTATTGATTTATAGTGATTGTCCTGCGAGGATCCACTCCCCCTCTGGTGGGAGCCATCGCAGGTGGAGGCGCTGCATCGTGTAAGTTAACCCATAGTAGTGTGTAATGTCCCAGGTTCCCGTGGCGGAAGCTCAGCCCTCCTGTGAGCCAACAGGTAACGCACCACACCCGAGTAACGTTGTATGTTCCTACACCCTCCACAGTATCATCTGCGATTGGGGGGGGGAAAACCCGTTACATACAGTATACGGCTCTCTCTGAGACTGCTGCACCCAACATGAACAGACATGAGATACAGGAACTGTCGGACTGTCAGACTCTCTCACACAGACTTTCACACTCTCTCACACAGACTGTCACACTCTCTCACACAGACCTTTACACTCTCACACAGACTGTCACATTCTCTCACACAGACTGTCACACTCTCTCACAGGCTGTCACACTCTCTCACACAGACTGTCACACTCTCTCACACAGACTGTCACACTCTCTCACACCCGACCTTACACTCTCACACATGAACACTGCTCAACACTCTCTCACACAGACTTTACACTCTCTCACAACAGACCTTTACACTCTAACAGACTGTCAGCAATATCTCACAGACGTCACACTCTCTTCAGAAACTGACACACTCAACAAGATGTCCACTCTCACAGGATGCAACCCTCTCTTCCACACAGAACACGTGACCTCCACCACACACTGTCACAGTATCTCACAGCGTCACACTCTCTCACACAGACCTTTTACACTCTCACACGACTGTCACACTTCTCACACAGGACTTTACACTCTAACAAGACTGTCCACACTCTCTCACAACAACCTTCCTCTCACACAGACTGTCACACTATCTCACAGACTGTCCAACACTCTTCACACAGATGTCAACACTCTTCACACAGACTGGCACACTCTCTCACAGACTGTCACACTCGCTCACAGACTTTACACTCTCACACAATGTCACACTGTCCCACAGACTTTACACTCTCACACAGACTGTCACATATTCACAGACTTCACACTCGCTCACACAGACTTTAACATCTCACACAGACTTCACAGTACTCACAGATTCAACTCTCTCACACAGACCTTACACTCTCACACAGACTGTCACAATCTCTCACACAGACCTTTACACTCTCACACCAGACTGTCACACTATCTCACAGATGTCACACTCTATCACACCGATGGTACACATTTCCACACCCGACGTTCACACTTCTCTCACAGCCTGTCAAACTCTCTCACAAGACTTTTACCAATCTCAACAAACTGTCAACTGTCTCACACAGCCCTTTACACTATCTCACAGACTGTCACACTCTCTCACACAGACTGTCACACTTTCACACAGACTGTCACACTCTCTCACAGACTGTCACACTCTCTCACATAGACTTTTACACTCTCACAAACTGTCACACTGTCTCACACAGACCTTTACACTCTCACACAGACTGTCACAGTATCTCACAGACTGTCACACTCTCTCACACAGACCTTTACACTCTCACACAGACTGTCACACTCTCTCACACAGACCTTTACACTCTCACACAGACTGTCACACTATCTCACAGACTGTCACACTCTCTCACACAGACCTTTACACTCTTACACAGACTGTCACAGTATCTCACAGACTGTCACACTCTCTCTTTCAAAAACGTACACACTCACACAAACTGTCACAGGCTCTCTCACAGACTGTCATGCTCTCTCTCACACAGACTGTCACACTATCTCACGCACAGACTGTCATGCTGTCTCTCACACAGACTGTCACGCTCACTGTCGCACACTCACACAGACTGTCACACTCTTTCACACAGACTCTGCAGAGATTTCTCCCTTTCTGGGTGTGTGCGTTCCCGAGCTATCTTCCTGTAAATGTTATATATGGGAGCGTACACAATGCTGGGCGCCAATTTCCTCATAGGAAATACTGTTTGTTTGCTTCTTAGTTTATTGTGTATCATATTGTTTTTAAGGAATATTTCCCAATAATATAAAATGGGTAGTCGTTTAAGTGCTTGTTTGGGGAATTTGCTGACTTCCAAACCCAGTTTAATCCATTTCCAAGCCCAGTTGAAGGCCTCAGCCAGCACCAGTATAACGTTACCCGGAGGTGGCAGCTCTGTGACTTTCATTTGCATTTCCAAATAACTTTGATGAAGAGAACATTTCATTTGGAAAGATTCAAATGTGATAGATGACATTAATACACCCAGCAGGATCGGGTGATATGAGGAGACGCTGTTATTATAACAACTTTATAGAGCACCTGGCAAAGCCAAACTCCCTGACCATAGTAATATACAGGCAGTTACTCAGCCACTTCTGGGGGGACTCGGGCTTTCTTGTCTCCATTTCATGCTCCAAAGCAGAGAAGGGATTACGAAAATAAATACTGGACAATCAGCAAAAGTACTCAGACCAGACTACACATGGCACTTATTGAACACATCCCACATTGTAAAATGCTTCAGTCACTTCCCACAATGGAGCATTAAGACGGGGATCCTATATTGAGTACGTTTTGGGTAGTTTACTTAAGTTACTGCCGGCAGGTGTTATCTAGTTCCCAATGACATGGAGATAAACTCCTATTTAATATATAAATAATACAAAAGAAAAGGAAGCAGGCTCCAAAAATCAAAACAAATGGTAAATTACGCAGCGCTGTGAGCCAGTACCTCTAAATGAGTCGGGATGATACTCTGTGGGTCTGAGTTCCAGCGTTAGTTACAGGAGTACAATGTGTGGTAATCCGCGCTCGTGCTGTCCCAATGTGTAAATAAGTGAAACTGCTTGAACTTGAAGGTTTAAGCTATCTTGGCTTTGATCTGGTCACTTTACACTGGAGAGGTGGGAATTGGATTCCGGAGATCTCCCAGAGAGAGACCTTCTGGATCCATACATTGAGAACACTTAAACCATTGGGGTCTCAATATTGATATCGATCTGATCTTTTTAAATTAAATTGAATAATTTTTGGCTTATTGTGCCTTTTTATATATATACATATTATATATATATTTATAAATATTTTTTAATATTTTTTAATAATTTTGGGATATTTATTGGTATTCTTAATATATAATGTATATGTTTATGTTCACACGTGTGTATGTGTATTTTCACATGCTTATATATGTGTACTTGTGGTAACGCATAGATCAATTGAATTTATATTTTTGTGTCTATTTGCTACTAATAGTTTTTCTCCTCCTACATCCTCTATTCCTCATTATTATTCCACTTTTCTGTAGATACTATATATTTTCTGTAAATATGGTATTTACATTGTCCGTTTAACTAAGTGTAGTTGTGTTTAATATGCACTAGGGTTGCTAGCCAATCATCTCTGTTCCCTTGCGCCGTGACGTCGACGTTTTGGGACTATTTATATTGGACTGACTACCCATAGATCCGTACACCCCTGAAGAAGTCCGGTCGTTTCCGGATGAAACGCATAGGGTTTTCTGGCGTGCACCCTGCGGATTCTGCATTCTCTGAAATTGTGGATTGCTGAGATCGTTTGTGGACACGACTGAGGGTTGCTGCATTTTCCTGCAAGCTGGATCGCTTGCCTGCTGCCATTCCTGAGCTTTGCGGAGGTTTAACTGATTCTAGCAGCTGATGCCGCTTGGCGGAGAGCACCCGTGACGTCAGACGCTGTCCCCAGATACGGCAGTGAATACTTCACACACAGCACTTATCCACGCTTCACACTACGGGACCCAGAGTGGTCAATCTGCTTATTTTATTTGTGAGCATGTGAGTGCATTGTAGCTCATGACTCTCTACTGTCAAGCACCTGAAGCAGATCATATCCGCGCCAAAATGCTGCTAAATTTAGTGTAAGAACCTCTTCCTTGTAATGTATTAAATAATTAAAGCATTTGTATATGTTTTGCCCATGTGCATGAGCAGGTGATATGTAGAGGGGTAATGCTGAGCAGTGGAAGTCACTTCAGAGAGTCAGCGTGGGTTAGACTTGTGAGTGGTGATTAGTGCAGAAAAGTAGGTTTGTTTAAACTGGGAGCAGGCAGAGTTGAAACAGGACAGGATACATTTGTAGTGAAGGAAGTCTGCGAGAGTGTGAGATTATCTCCAGGGGCATTCAGAGGAACGGGTGGAGGAGCGCAGCATGTGCGTGTCATGGTAGCCCAGGACTTTTAACACATTTATATTTAAGGGATCAGTCACAAGGCAAAACACAATAATGAAATAATATGAGGTTTATTTGGACAAGACCTCGGAAACACACAGAAATACAAAATACAGAGAATATACACACTTGCTGGGGTCTGGGTTTAAAAACTAGGCTTTCCTAGGTGCAAAGCGCCTGCTTCAGCAAAGGCTTACCTTGAGAGGACCCTTGTCCTGGACTCGTGGACTGAAATCCAGCCTGCTGGCTAGGCCTCCCCATGCTTCCCTGTATGAATAACTCTTTCACTCAGAAGCACGATTTGAGAGGCCTGCCAGCAGCTGCTTGTCTTCCAATCTCCAACAGGAAAAATAGAGAGAAAGCTGCTTTACTGCTCTCCCTTATATAGGGCTTGCCCCCTATCTAATACACTGAGGGGGCTGTTGGCCAATTAGAGCACGGATTGTGATTGTGCATTCACTCATAGGCGGGCAAGATTCAAAACTTGCCAATGGAATCGTGCTTATGAATTTGAACTCCAACAACCGTTTTCCCTGGATCCGCTGTGTCTACGTGAAACAAAGACTTTCTAATCCAGATATCCTGCTCACCAAATGGATCTCACCCCTCACCCTGTGCAAAAACCTGCATGTCTCTTGCAATGAACACAGGGAATCCCTGTACCTGAGCTGGTGGCCTTGAAATGCTAATTCACATGTGGCTTCCTTTTGTCCTCAAACTGGTTTTTCCTCACAGGACAAGCACAACATACATTGTAATTTTACAAAAACAGCAAAACTAACCTTTTGTCCCTAGAGCTTGCACTCCACCATTTGGACCTAAAATGTGGGGGGTTCTAAAACCTTGCTGGCAGGCAATACAGGTTAAAATATCCCCCCTTTCCCTCATGTTCTAGAAGTCTGCCCTGCAGCTATTTCTCATAAGGGGCCACCCATACAAGGCAATCCACTTATAAGCTTGCCAAGGCAGCTACGGGACCATAAGTCCAAGGGAATACAGCATATAATGCATTAACTGGCCCACTGGGCTTACACAGGTAACCCCACACACACGGTTACTAGCTTATAACCCTATGGGGGACAGTATAAGGGGAACAAAATTACAGGGCAACACAGTAAGGTACAATATTAGACCCAAGAGCTGACACTCTCAGCCCTTGCCATACGGCTTCAGGGGCAGCCAGCCGCACTCCACCTTTATTAATGAACTCCTGCTACATCCTGCTGTCACAGTGTGTGTTACCGATGAGCGAGTGCAGGGATTCAGCGTGCGTGTTTGGCAGAGCAGTGAGTGCAGGAGCAGCATGAGTGTGTGGCAGAAGAGCGAGTGTAGGAGCCGAGTGTGTGGCAGTTTAGCCAGGGTCTGGGATTAGAAGGGCGAGAGCGGCAGAGAGAGAAAGAGGTGCATTTACATCAAGAGAGGAGGATAGGGCAGAGTTGTAGTTCCTGACCGGGCTGTTAGAGTCTGTAGCGGGACTGAGAGAGGAGAGGGAGGAACGCAAAGTGGAGACAAGAGCCGAGAGGTTAACAGAGCGCAGGTCTCTGCAGAAACGAGGGGAAGATTGAGGTGGAGAAAAGAAGACGTGAGAGAGAGAAAATGAGATGAGATGATGGTCAGAGAGAGGAAGGGGGAAATGGAGAAATCAGAGAGGGAAATCTGCTCTGGGTCTGCTGTTACATCGGTAACTACCCTCTGTACAATTACCTGTCTATAAACACAAACAAGGGAGCACATTTATTACTAGCAGTTGTATATTTATTGTGTTACAAACACCGGCAGCGTAAGGGGTTCATTACATGTTCCTTTCCTGCACCTAGTTCTATATCCATGCAGAGCTTAAACCTATGAGTGCAGGAGGGACAGAGAAGCACCAGAGTGCAGTGGCCCCTCCAGCACGTTACAGTATCGTGAGCCCTCCTCACAGTGTTAACAGGATCACCGTGTCACAGATTACAGAAATGGAAGAGGGAGAGTCCATATCTCTGCGCTTTGCTCCACATGAGCGCAGGACACGATCTCCTCTAGAAAACCAGCTAACAAAGTCCATCACCCTACAGTATGGCATGCAGCTCTCACAGGGTTAATGCAGTGTAGGATCCCCTGACACACTCTCCTTAACTTGGAGTTCCCCTGGATTAGAATGATGGCTTGTGCTGCGGGGTACCACAGGAGAGAGTACCAACAGATATTTCTGAAAATGTTTTCTGGTCTGTAGGGAAAGAAGATGAGGCAGAGCTGTGTTATGCAGAAAGACATGGAGAGGACAACAAGCAGTATCATGGTCCTGGCTGCCATGGAATGTACCTGTAACCGGGGAATGCTGAAGTCTGATGTCTTCTGCTTCATCCTCCAGACGTGTCCCCAGAGAGAAGTCAGTGTGAGCCCAATAGAAATGAGGGATAGCAGAATGGGCATAAAGCATCCTGTATATAAGATCTCTTCGGTCACATCTCTGGCACTGATATGTATTTGGGCCGTATCCGTCATTCTCTTGAACTTAAATTCTTAAATTTTCTTCCAGCTTCACAGAAAAGTGACAGATGAGAATTCAATAAACTTTCATTTTTTTTCGGTTTGGGAGAAACATGTTGAAGATCCCAAGTCATAAATAGCATAAACGAATTATTTTATTTACAAAAATCTTTTTCTCATATGAATATACAAAATGCTGGCTGCCATTTTCCTCATAGGAAATACTGTTTTGGTTACTTCCTGGTTAATTGTGTATAAACTGGTTTCTAAGGAGTATTTCCCAATAATAAATACATTATAAGTATTTTGTAAAGCTTACATTGGAGAATGCAAGGATCGGGTGATAGGAGGAGATGCTTTCGAGAGTTATCCTCTCTTCTTCAGGTCAAGCAATACTGAGTATTGCCTGACCTGAAGAAGAGAGGATAACTCTCGAAAGCTTGTCCTATGACATAAATTGTTAGTCCAATAAAAAAGGTATCACCTAATACTGAAGAACACATATATGTGTGTGTGTGTGTGTGTGTGTATATATATATACTGAGTTAAGTTATGGTGAGTAAAAAAAGTGACAAAAAATGTCCACAGCAAAGCAAATATGCTTAACTCAGTATGGTAAACCCCATCCTTTAGCTTCTTTGCATACCCAGTTAACCAACCCCACACTGATGAGACCCATTAAGGTCGAAACAGCTGTCTGTGGGTGGGTTTTCTGGGTATGCACCTTAACCCTGGCTGTGCTCAAAGCTGTGACAATGCAGCAAGCTTAAGCCTATAGGGAACCATGTTGAAAAAATGTTTTTTGTAGCAAAAAGTGGCACTGTGTGCTCATTTGCATGTCATTTCCCAGAATCCCTTGCTGCAGTGGAAGTGCTGTGTCCTTGGTGATAATTGTGAAAGGCGGGGTTGCAGACCTGTCTAAGACATGCAGATGAGCATACAGTTGTATCTACATTTGCATATATGTATATATATATGTAGGCACTGTATCGTTTATCTGTGTTAATGGATGTAGCACTGAGCTCTGTCTGTGTTTCATGTTCGGTCTCTGGTTTTAAATATATATTGCCATGCTCAGTAGCACTCCTCTTTGACACCTATACGTATTTATATATTGTGGTTATTTTGGAGGTTCAATATGAGCTTATAGGGGTTCTGTATGTTTTATTAATTGTTTTGTTGGTTAGCTGTATAGAGCCATGGCTGGTCCAGACTATCTTTCTGCCTTCCTGTCACGTACATTCTCATAGATGCAGACAGTGACAGGCTGTTCTTTGGTGTTTACCCCCCCCCCCCACGCAGCCTCCCTGATTGGAAGTAGAGGAGGTGACACTGGGTCTGTGTTACAGCCAATCATGGTGCAGACACTGTGCCCTCCCCTTTTTCACTAGGGAGGATGCCTTCCAAATTATAGAGTCAGTTGTTCCTTCCCAGCCGGGGAAGAGATAGGAGCTCAAGTCCCTCCCGGGGCTGAGAGACCAAGATCTGTGCAGAGCACAGGGCCTCAACATTAACTGCTGGCCTGAAACCCATTCTCCACTAAATGCAAATGCTGTTATATATCTGCAGTGGCTGCTACAAATAAAGACCCCTTTTATATACTTCTGGCTAAGTCGCAGTCTATTGGGCAGAAGTATAAGAGAAAAGTACTGTCATGTTAGGGACTGCCTGCAGCTCTGCTGTAGCCTACTGTGATTGGAATCACTGTCACCAAATGAAAAGAATCTGAGGATCACCTAAAGGCTGTCCTGTTCCCCACAATATCATGGAAGCTCATCTCTCCTGGACCCTCACAGGTAACCAGCACCACACGGGCCTGTAGCAATGCAAGATCTCCCAGAGGTGAGGGGGGGGGGGACAGTGCTACAATTGGAGGCGCTGCTGAGATGCAGCAACAGGCCAGGCTTTTAGAGACATTGGCAGCAGGAAGCAGTAAAAGGGATCGGGGCCGGGGCCCTGAAGCTCCACCTGGGACCCTGGGCATCAATCTGTGTTAGGGAAGGGGGGGACCACTCTCTGACAGGAAATCCAGGGAGGGGATTGTCTAGACCCTTACCAAGGACAGACTGTGTTGGGACGTTCCCTAATGGAATGTGAAGACCCTTCATTATGTTCAAAACAGGGATGGGCCCTTTCAGTTGCAGGTTGGGGACCCTGTGCACCTGTGCACACCGAACTGTGCTATTTGGGGCATACCCTGAGAGTATGTTAGCAGGGAGTGTGTACCCTACATTCAAATACAGACCAGTGGTCGGGGCGCATGCCAATGGGAAATACAGGGAGCATGTACCCTTCAAGCTGCTAACAAAAGAAATGACTAGGACCAGGAATCCTTTCAGTTGTTGCTGGGGACCCTGGGTACATGGGAGTGTGCTAATGGGGGCGTACACTGTGGGAAAGCATCCAGGGAGTGTGAACACTTCATCTCATGTCATAAAGAGACAGACCGCTTTCAGTTGTAGGCTGGGGGACCCTGTGCACCATAATGGATATGAACTGAGGCATCACCAGGCGTGTACCTCTATTGTAATGGACTTTGCTGTTTACTTTAAAATGGAGTGCATAGCATGTATTGCGCAAACAAGATGGCATTCACACCGAAATCCATGAGACCACATGGGTTTTGCAAAAGCCAGCTGCACGTTTTTCAAAAACAGTTGCATCCAGTTCGGCGGCAAAACACTGATGTCACGGTAGACCAGGTCTTTTAACACCTTTATATTTAAGGGATCAATCACAGGGCAAAACAAGGCAGTGAAATAAAATGAGGTTTATTTTGGATAGACCTCGGAAACACACAAGAATACAAAATACAAAAATATACACACTTATGGGGTCTGGGGAATGAGATTACCTATTCCTATGTGCAGGGAAACACTTAAAATGGGTTTACCCTATCTGCTTCTCCGCTTCAGGATATCAGAGTGCTGCACACAGCAGCCACTCTGACATTAACCTCAAGCTGGTCACACTCCAACTCCACACTCCTTCCCAGAGTGTCTCTCAGATGGTCTCCACACTCCTTCCCAGAGATGTATGTCTGATGGACTGATCAGCAATGTTCCTTATATACCCCGTGGTGGCTATCCTTTAACATTGAGCAAGGCAGCCAGCCAAGAGAAACAGTTCCTGGGATTCAGACCTGATAATTGATTCATTTAACTAATCCCCTACCTTTGTTCTGATCTATTTCTATGGACAGCTTCAACTGAGTGAATTACTTAGTCTTTCTTCATAGAAATGACAGTAACAGTGGAATATATCATTTACGTTCTTGCATGTTAATTCCATCACCACACAATACCAAGTATCTAATCAGGGAGGAATTTCTAACACAGGCATAAATACAGACATAATGTAATTATGTAAAAGACAGGACTTAGAAGTACAGCTAGCCCAAATCACATCACAGAACAATGTGGATTCACTGGGGGATTGCATTTACAGGGAATTAAGAATACAGGCTTTGAAATACATTTCCTGTTCTCCCCCAGATATTAAATTACATTTAGCTGAAATAAGCCTTACATAGATGGCCAAGTTACATGGATTTAGGGGTAAATAGCTTGGATTTATTTTTATTACGTCCCCCAGCTACCCCTACCGTCACAACTGACACCGCCCATCATTGTGACTGTCTCAGCCGGAGCCTGGTCACTTCTTGGTCTGCCCTCCCCTGCTCTGTGTTCCACCTAGGGGAGGATCAACAACCCTAAACCAATCCAGGACTTTGTCTCGACTATGGGAGGAGTTTGCCACACCCTGCTGGACTTTAGTTCTGCGGAGCTGTGGAAGAGAGAAGAGCTGCCTTATCTAGCTGCCATTCTACCTCATTTACCTAATTTCAGAACCATTGCGGAGCTAGAACTGACCAAATATTCTCTGCCAGGAGGCTATTTGGTCATCACCATCTATGGGCGACACCACTTGCGGTGTGTGTTCCCCGACTGCCGGCTTCCTGGGGGCGATGCCAGCCCTACCATGCGGTGCCCACACTGCAGAGCCCTGTACATGAGGCCTGCCAGCCCTGTAACACCATTAGCTGTCTTTCAGTCAATAGACTGGGCTTCCACACCAGCCGATGCAGCCCCTGCGGTCTGTCCTACGTCAGTGCCCCTGTCGGCCTACGACAAGGCCTTAAGGTCGTGGAATGCGGCCGGTACAAATCTCTACCCCTCAGGGCCACCTGTTAGCCCAAATGCCTGGATATCTGTTCGACCAAACCCCAACATTCAGGTGGCCGAGACGACTCCCGTGGTCCAAGTCCCAATAGTTCAAGGACCGAATAGATCAGACAATAGATTGGCTTGTCTGGAGGGTGAGTCGACTGCCCCGGGGGTGTTGGGTGTGTCTCCTATGGTCGACCGAGAGCAGGCCTGCACTGTGCCAATTTTTACCGGAGGGTGCGAGGCACCCCAACATCGTGGCCCTGAGGAGGTGTCCTTGCCCTCCTCTTCCGATGAAGAACACAGCTGCCAGTGCTACATCTATAATTTCTTTAATTGATTTGATGGCTAGTGGCTTTATTTCTTTAATTGATTTGTTGGATAGGTGTTTATTTATTTGTATTCTTATGTTTTGGAAGTACATAATTGTAATTCTTTTGCTGTTTTGGTGATAGATTAATTTTATTGATGTGTACTTTCGGCTTTTTAGGTCTTTTATTTTTGGGGTGTTTAGGTGCTTGTGTATTTCTTTCATTATTGTGTATTTTTGACTTTAATGATTTTATTAGGCTGACCATTGACTGCTAAAATGGCTTATCATGCCTATATTATATGGGCATGATGTGCCAATGTACTAATCAATGGGTAGAGGGTGCGTATAGTGGGGCTGGGGTGGGAGGTTAGGCCTCCCGGATGGGTAGCGGGGGATGGGGGTTAACCCCTTAATTACTATAGCAGTTATTAATCTCTAAGGTGATTAAGGGACTAGGGGCCTTTAGATTGTATTTTTTCGGGTACTCTTGCTGCCAACGGAGGACGTGGACCTGGAGTATGCTGACGAGGACGCCCTTCATGATAGCAGAGGTAGGTAGATAGTTTTATTTACTTTATTTATGCTGGTTGGCTAACTCAACCTGCAACACCCCCCCTCGCAAGGCCTAAGCACCCACCAATGGTCAAATACCACCTTCACCCACCCCCACTACACACAATAAACCAGGCACTAGTTGTTAACCCCTTCATTGCCTTAGCGGTTAGCCGCTAAGGTAATGAAGTTGTTTGTAAATGTATTTTTATTGCATGGGATTCATGCTGGGGGCCTCCGGTGCTAATATTAATGTGCATCAGCTCCGGAGACCCCCTGCATCAATGCAATGCAGCAAAAATGCATTTTTTTTACTAAAGTCCCTCTCGCCGCCACCTAAGAAGCTTTTTGGCAGCTTCACGCCAACTTTTCCTGGGGTGAGGATTTGGGGAGAAACTCGCCATTCTAGAGCCGCGATAGGCCTCGATAACCTAATCAAGGCTACTAGAATCGCACGAGTTTCAGAACCTGCCGATAAGGGGCCTATCGCTGATCACTTGGCCATGTGTTTTTTGACAGCTGCAAAAAATGGAGATTCAGCCCACTTATAAAGGCTTTCTAAATCGCTGCAGGCATTTTTGGCTGATAACAGCTAAAAAGCCTCGATAAGTGGGATATGACGACTAAGACAAGGGGCTTATGTCCCTAAGTATGGACACTGAATATTACGTAAATGCCTTTTTTACTTTGCAATGCCTCTGTGGCCTTTCAGTTTTGGTGAATTACATTTTTAGGTGTCTACTTGCAGTTTTCCTTGCAGTATACTGTACAACCTGGATGACATTTTAATTTATTCGCTTCGGAAAACGGAACACGTTAAGTATTGAGCCGGTTCCGTGTACAGAGACTGTATGCCAGACTGGACAAATGTTTTTTTTTCACATTACAGAGGTGGAGGTCCTTGGATATGTCTGTACTTCTAAAGGCGTGTCCATGGACAAACATAAAATTCCCACCATTCAAGACTACGCCACTCAACGTTACTGAGGAACAACAATTTCTCGGCTTTTCAAATTTCTATCGGCGGTAAACCGATAATACCGGAATACTATCAACTAGTAACACCTATAGCTAACCTCACTTCTAAGGAGCTCCCTTTAAATGGACCTAGGATATTGAATCCATGTTTAAACATCTAAAGGTGATGTTTTGTGAATCTCCTATATTGGCACAAGCAGACACCTGAAAAACTTTTATTCTTGAAACCGATGCCTGCAGCAATGCTCTATGGGTAATTTTATTGCAATGCAATGAGGAAAATATTCTATACCCCATAGCACAGAGGAGCGCAATCTTTTACTCCTGCGTCCCCCTGCCGGCTGTCCCCCTCTCCATGCACCCCCACCCCCGCCTTACCACGGCTCCGGTGTTCTGGGCGTCATGATGCCACATTGCCATGGCAACACGTCTCCAGAATCCGTCTAAGCCAAGGTAAAGTGCAGTTTACAGAGGCCTTCACCGCTTCCCCGGGATTTAGTTTATGTGCTTTCGGGAAGGGTGCAGTTTACAGAGGCCTTCACCGCTTCCCCGGGATTTAGTTTATGTGCTTTCGGGAAGGGCGCGGGGCCCCTGTAAACCCCACACACCCCTGCAGACAGACAATCTTTCACCCCCCCCCCCCATTTTGCGCACCCCTGCATTAACATACCAGCTCCAGTTCCCCAGGTTTTAGCGTTGACGGTTCCGCTCAGTCACTTCCTTGTTTTCAGTACTATATAAACCAGAAAGTGTCGCACTCCCCCCTTGCTGCTGCAATAGGTTACCTCCTATACAAAAAACAAAAATAGGAGCGCATGAAAATGAAACCAGAAGAAACCAGAATTAATACATATATTTTTATCATGAAAAATCATTCATCATACAAAAAATACACATAATATAATAATATAATAATAGCCTTGTCTAAATTGACACAAATAAACTTTGCACGAGCCCTAGCCACACAGGAATAATGGATGTAAACACCCAAATGCACAACCCTAGATGGTGACAGGGAAGGAGAGGTGCTAGGAATGCAAGATGTTATAGAAAAAACAGACCTTAGGCACTAGAATTCCCCTTTGTGCTCCTCGTGGCAGGTAGGGCTCCACCAGCTACACAAACTGACCGTCGTCACGGACGTGCATCGCTGCGTTATGACATCACCAACATGTTTCTTGTCACATGACACTTCATCACCCGCTCCTATTTTTGTTTTTTTAATTGCTGATTATGCCCCGCTGATCACGGGAGATTGGGAGCTGCAGGGTGACACCGGGTAGCCATGAGAGGGGGGTCGTTTGGAGAGACAGCGCGCTCAACACAAATTTTCTAATAGGTTACCTCCTGCCAGACTCTCTAGTTCTCTGCTGGACTTGCCCACTTCTATTATGCCATTGCTCTCTGTGCTGGATTTCCTGTTATTGACCCATGCCTGTCTGAACTTCTGTTTGTCTGCTGCCAGCCTAGAACTGTCCCTGCCTCGCTGCCTCTTCACTCCTGGACCTCTTTTCACTCCTAGAACCCTCCTCGCTCCTGGATCCAATTTTCCTGGTAAAGTTCTCTCTGCACATTTCCATTGTGGCCCCTGGGTACAGCACGCTACGCTCTTGGGTGTTATCAGAGAGGTTAGGGGGTCTCTCCCGGGTTAGCTGTGGTGGGCGTCCATCTGCACCCCTGTGTGCTGCTGTCTACATTGCCACACCAGATGCCTGAAATGCTTTGGTGGGTGCAGCCTATTAACCATGTGTTCCCCTCTCCCCTGAGAGACACCTTTAGGATCAGCTGACGAGAAAGTTTCCCAGGTGCTTTAGAATCAGTAAATGTATCATTTAAGCGGCGAGTATAAAATACTCCATAAC
This sequence comes from Ascaphus truei, assembly GCA_036426205.1. NCBI lineage: Eukaryota > Metazoa > Chordata > Amphibia > Anura > Ascaphidae > Ascaphus > Ascaphus truei. The sequence continues at coordinate 38,022 of WSYH01001293.1, read as the reverse complement.
TCTCCCCCTGTAATCACCAGATTAATGGCCCCACATCCTTGCATTCGGGGGATTGTGAGGAATATGTACGTATCACAGGTCCTTTTTATATCCCTGAGCGGGAAATCATGTATCTGATAATTATAGACACTATGTACTCTTATGTCATGGAACAAGAATCATAGTTCTGTTCCTTTTTCCCCCTTTTTGCAGCTTTCCCTCCTGGCCCCTTATGCAGCAGCACTTTCCCTGAGTTATTATTCCCAGTGCAGGAGGAAAGGATACATTAGTTACTTTCTCTATCTCCTAGCCCTGGTAGTGGTTGCTATGACTACCCCTGTTATTCCCCTGGCATAGTGGACTGTCCCATTACCCCCTGCCTGTGCTCACAGTTTCCTTAGCCCAGGCGCTGTTCCTGTGAGGAGCCTCCATTTTGCTTTCTTTTCACCTCAGCAGGCTGGCAAGCACTACCTCTGCCTCCCAGCTCTCGGTAAGAAGCAGTGTTTTTACTTTTTGTCCCTACTATCAAGCACAATTACTGCAGAAACGCTCTCTCACTACACCATCTACAAGTAACTTTGTTATCTGCTGCCTTTTAATAAAGTGAAGAAAATATAAAGAACTTGTGGTGCTTGTAAAAGGAAACTAGTTAAGCTGTCTGACCATACGTTACCCAGCGTATATCCCTTTGGGTCCAGAACACTTTATACTTTCCACAGCCGTGTATTTTTGCAGTTTATATATTTAAATCTGTATAACTGATGCTGGAAATGCGCATGAGTTATTTTATAGAAAATCACTTGGTTATGATATGGATATAATCTTTCTATCAACTGTGATTAGGAATGTAGATTATCCTTTTTTTCAAACCCAGATAAACATCTTCCTCTGTGACACCTCTGGATCCCTGTAACTCATGAACTGCCCCCATCCCCCACCCCCCCTGCTCCCATAATGTATCAACTGCCCCCCTCCCCCTGTAACTCATCAACTGCCCCCCTGCTCCCATAATGTATCAACTGCCCCACTCCCCTGGTAACTCATCAACTGCCCCCTCCCCCAAAGTCAGATTAATATGAACTGTGATAATCTAGTTACTTTCCTAACAAACTGAATGCGTTCCCTTAATTCTGATTTCCACCCAGGAACACGTTAGGTTTGTGTCACACGTCTGCATTGTGAGGAAACAGAGACTAAAAAGGCCGGTCAGAAAACACGTTAACCTCTTGTTTGCCGTACTGCACATGAAGTTTAACTATTGCCTGGTCGTATAGTGACAATGACTATCATATGTACGCACATTTTATGAAGGATTGACCTGTATTTTAGAACAAAAACTTGATGCACAAAAAGTATTCAAATCTGATCTTAGAACAGAGGTCACAAGATCTCCTCTTCTTCCATAGCGCGTCTCTCCTCCTCCTCCATAGCGCATCTCTCCTCCTCCTCCATAGCGCGTCTCTCCTCCTCCCTAGCGCGTCTCTCCTCCTCCCTAGCGCGTCTCTCCTCCATAGCGCGTCTCTCCTCCTCCATAGCGCGTCTCTCCTCCTCCATAGCGCGTCTCTCCTGTTCTAATAATGTCAATGCTTTCCAGGCTCTCTCAGTGAGTATAAGGAGGCGCTGGGTAAATCATGGCATTGACACTTCATGGGTTTTATTTCACAAAGTTGGACGATTGTGTAAGAAGGTAAAAAATATCTAAACTGAGCCTCACGTTGCATTATATATTTGGTGCCGTGTGTGTGTTCCTTAGATTCCTGCTGCAGCACCTTCCAGACAAGGTAAACAGGCATGAAGGGGTTAATGTATACCTGCAATCATACACGGGCTCCATAGTTTAAGGCAGGGGAGCGCAAACTTTTTGTGCTGCTCCCCCCTGTCACTCTGCCCCCGGCTCTCGCGCCCCCCTGCCTACCTTCATTCGCGTCAGATGACGCTGCATGGGCGTGTGACGTCAGGTCACATGGTGCCGCGGAGTCTATTGACGCCGCGTTGCCATGGCGACACAACACAGACGGCTGAATCCCGGTAAGTAAACAGTTGGAGGGGCCTCACGCGATCCCCCGGCATTTAATTTAAATGCCTGGGGGAAGAGCGCAGGGCCTCTGCAACTGCCTACGCACCCCCAGCACAATCTCCCGCCCCCCCTGGTGGTCGCGCCCCCCACTGTGCGCACTGCTGGTTTTAAGGACTGCCCAGATAAATGCCCAGGTCCCCTGAACCTGGTTTAGGGGTTCAGGGGGGTGCTCCAGCTAGGTGATAAAGCTGAGAGTAGTTTCTTGTGTATAAAAGTTTTTTAAGTTTTTTTCTAAAGTGTGCCAAGAATGAGGCTACTGAGTGTAGGGAACATATGCTCTCACTTCATCCCAGACACCAGAACAGGGACATATATTTTATCACAGAGAAGACAGGACACAGTATATTTTATTAAAGAGTTATGTTTAATAGGTATGTAACGGGTATTCCCCCCATACAATCACATATAATGTGTGTGTGCGGGGAACTTAGTGTTACCAGGTGTGGTGCTTTACCTGTTAGACTCACAGGGGGCCTAAGCCTCCGCCACGGGGAGCCTGGGGCACGAATAATAATAATAGGAGTAACCTCGTAATCGGTGCAGCGCCTCCACCTGCGATGGCTCCCACCCGATAGGGAGAGATCCTCGCAGGACAATATATATATATAGATCACACAACAGCATGTAACACAACCAATGACTTTACTTGTGAGCATAGAAACGTACTTGCATATAATATCAACCGATGTCCCTCCCTAGAGGAGACACTGACTACTGCGTCTCGCAGGACGCTATCCCCCCCTTCACCGGGTGATCCCACCCCATGTCCAGTAACCCCACACAATTGTCCTCCACCCTCAAGTGAGATAAACCCCCCCCCCCCCTGCCCAAATCCATACAGTACAGTAATGGGCAAATTAACTATTATCCAGATATGGATAATATATTATTTGCCCATTATTAAACACTGCAGTCGCATACATAAATAAAATAAATAAATACAGTTATACTTACCACAACAGCAGGTCCCTCTGTCCTCTGTTGCCAGAAAGCATATACAGGCATACCCCGCATTAACGTACACAATGGGACCGGAGCATGTATGTAAAGCGAAAATGTACTTAAAGTGAAGCACTACCTTTTCCCACTTATCGATGCATGTACTGTGCTGCAATCGTTATATACGTGCATAACTGATGTAAATAACGCATGTGTAACAGGCTCTATAGTCTCCCTGCTTGCGCATAGCTTCGGTACAGGTAGGGAGCCGGTATTGCTGTTCAGGACGTGCTGACAGGCGCATGCGTGAGCTGCCGTTTGCCTATTGAGCGAGATGTACTTACTCGCGAGTGTACTTAAAGTGAGTGTCCTTAAACCGGGGTATGCCTGTATTGAAAAAAAATACATTCTAATGGTCCCTAACCCCTTAATCACCTACCCACCCTGACCCGTGAGGCCTAAGCACCCACCCCAGACTGACTATACCCACCCTATACCCATTGAGTAGTATAGTGGTACATCATACCCATATAATAATAATATGGGCATGATAAGCCTCTATAGCACTCAATGGGCACCCTAATAAAAATACAGTAATACACAAGACACACAGTAATAAAACCTAACTATACTCCCAAAAAACACACTTCACTAAATAAAATCAGTAGCCAGCTAATCCAATCAATAGAAGCAATTACAACATCAACAATGAATTAATTAAACCATTACCCAATCAAACCAATTAATCCCTAAAGCAACTCAAAATTAATAGTAACACTAACCAATGTAAACAAGGAATTAATCATACATTAATTAATGTAACCATTAAAAGACAAATAAATACATTAAAACTATCTCTGAAGTATCCATAAAACACATTAGCTAACATAATATAACTTTAAGTACAAGCGAACACCAATCGCAAACCTTTTCTTACATTAACCATAAACAAACAATCACATCCACATCAATAACAAGCGAGAAATGCCCCCCCAAATATTGGCATAATAATGTATTAATCTGTACCCGAAAAAGGTACAGATTAATATATTATCAGTCAATGTGCCTCCCCCAAAAAATCAAAAAACACATCCAAAGAATAAACCTGTAAAAAGAGACATTTACAAACATTGAATATATTACTGACCATTAGAAGCAGTGGCCCTCCGACTCCCGGGGAAACAGGAAGCTCACGTACCTTGAAGGCCTCCAACAGCATCCGATGCCATCATCCATCAGGATCCGGCTCAGGTACCCCAAACTTCTTTTTTCTTTCTTTACTCACCGTCTTCTATCTTCATCTGTAACCATTTCTTGTTGTTCTTTATCTTCTTTCTTCATCTGTCAATCCATAAAACCCCATGTTAAATCCCAGCCGATGTTGTCTCGTCGGCTTCTTGGGCTCAAATGAGGCGTCACGGCCTTAAATATGGCTTGTGACGTCACATTTACCCTCACAATGGTTAACAGCCACCTGATTGGCTGTTAAAACCATGTGCAGACTTAAAAAAAATTTTTTTGCTGTGACGTCACTTAAAGGGAATGATGCCAGCCAATCAGAATGGCTGTGCTTCATTTACCTTTAACATGACGTCAGTAAATCCAAGATGGCCGCTGTGTCACAAGGTATTTTAGCCAATCAGCGTGTGGAATTGGTTCCACGAGTGAAGGGGGTATTAGCCCTAAGGATGGGTGTTTAGACCTTGCAACCCCCCCGCAATGCCTAAACAGCCACTAAGGGCCAAATTCCCCCTTCACCCACCCCCGATAGCCACTGTATTGTATTGTACTGTATGTTTATTACAGTAAGCCTGGCACGGGTGTTTAACCCCTTCATTGCCTTAGCGGTTAGCCGCTAAGGTAATGAAGTTGCTGTACATGCATGTTTCCTGCCTCGGATGCATGCCGGGGGGGTCCGGAGCTGTTATTAATGGCTATCAGCTCCGGAGACCCCCGGCATCAATCCGAAGCAGGAAAGGGGCCTGATTTCTTCTAAGTCCCGACCCATCGCAGCTCATCGAGGCATTTCCCCACCAATTGTCCAACAATTTTGTGGGGAAGTGGATTTGGGGAGAAAATCGTTTTTTAAGCCTGCGATGGGCTGCGATGGGCCGCGACACCCGACTCGCGGGTCTCTGAATTGCGGGAGTTTATCAACCCTCCGAAAATGGTCGATAAGGGCCTGATCGCTGCTCAGTCAGCGAATTTCGGACGGAGATAAAAAATTTGCGTCGATACAGGCCGTTATCGAGCACTTATCGAGGCTATCTGAATACCAGTAGCCATTTTGGTCGATAAGTGCTCGATAAGGGCCTTATCGAGGCTTTCTGAATAAGGCCCATAATGTGTGTGTGCGGGGAACTTAGTGTTACCAGGTGTGGTGCTTTACCTGTTAGGCTCACAGGGGGCCTAAGCCTCCGCCACGGGAGCCTGGGGCACGAATAATAATAATAGGAGTAACCTCGTACTCGGTGCAGCGCCTCCACCTGCGATGGCTCCCACCCGAGGGGGAGGGATCCTCGCAGGACAATATATATAGATCACACAACAGCATGTAATACAACCAATGACTTTACTTGCGAGCATAGAAACGTACTTGCATATAATATCAACCGGTGTCCCTCCCTAGAGGAGACACTAACTACGGCGTCTCGCAGGACGCTATCCCCCCCTTCACCGGGTGATCCCACCCCGTGTCCAGTAACCCCACACAACTGTCCTCCACCCTCAAGTGAGATAAATGTGTGTGACTGTGCAGCCACTATGTCTGATAATAGGATTGTTGGTGCACTTGTTGTTATGGATTACCTGCCGAGCACTCCAGTGCTCGGGCCTGCAACTGGCTTCACAAAGGATCCGATGAGCGACGACACTGGAACCACCATCCAGGGCGATCCCACCCGGATGACTGCTGCAGCTGCAGCGGAGGTCTGAGCCCAAACCTCAGAATGGAAACGCAGCGTCCGCTGTGTCCCTAACTTCCTCTGGATAATAAGGGGCAGGGTCCCTAATCTGGGGCCTGTCCCTACAACACTCAGCTACTGTGACTCAGGGCTATCTGGGGCCTAGGGGGCTGCTGGCCTAGTGCAGGGAGTCACTGACTCCTGCACCCTACCTCCTTCCCCTAGCTGCTCCGGTCACCAACTGCAAACGTGCTGCAAGCCCGCGAAATGTATCAATCCCTCTGCAGGGAGATGCTGCAGCCCTATTGGCTCCCTGGGGTCACGTGGGGCGCTCCTAGGCTCATGGGATATGTAGTCCCTTTCAAGAGCCCTCTTCCTATTGGCCAGGCCGTTCGCGCTATCACTGCGCATGTGCGAGCTGTCTGTGGGTCTCCCGCGCTTCTGGCTCCTGCGTATGCGCAACTCCACTCGCAATGGCGGCGCCCTGCTCCCCGAGCCGCCGGGACCGCAGCAACGCGACCGCATTCAAGAGCGAGTCGCGCTGTGCTCGCGCACGCCCCCGCACCGACAGGGGACCTGGCTACATTCGTATAACAACTAACTATGTAGATGCTAAGATAGCAAGTGAAACTCCCAGTGTTGTACAGTAAGACATGGTGACATTGTGACATGCTGCAGTCACGCCTCCTTGCTTAGGGTGTAACATAGACTGTTTAGGAGTAAGTCGGGCTGTGTGCTTATATTAATCAGAGGAAATGTCTGACCCTATGTAATGTCTTCTTACTACAGCTGGAGTCATAATAACAACAAGTCTCTGAACAGATTATTTCCCTAAAGTTAGAATGAACTTTGTTTCTTCCACAATGTATTGTACACACTGCATACACTGCATACACTGTATCTATTGTATATACTGACTGCACTGTATATACTGTATGTATTGTATATACGGAATGCACTGTATGTACTATACATACTGTACTGTATGCACTGTATACAGTAGGGGGCTGCTGGCCTAGTGCAGAGAGTCACTGACTCCTGCACCCTACCTCCTTCCCCTAGCTGCTCCGGTCACCAACTGCCAAACATGCTGCAAGCCCGCGAAATGTATCAATCTCTATGCAGGGAGATGCTGCAGCCCTATTGGCTCCCTGGGGTCACGTGGGGCGCTCCTAGGCTCATGGGATATGTAGTCCCTTTCAAGAGCCCTCTTTCTATTGGCCAGGCCGTTCGCGTTATCAACGCGCATGCGCGAGCTGTCTGTGGGCCTCCCGCGCTTCTGGCTCCTGCACATGTGCAACACCACTAGAAATGGTGGCGCCCTGCTCCCCGAGCCGCCGGGACCGCAGCAACGCGACCGCGTCCCCAGCAACCGGCCGCATTGAAGAGAGAGGCGCGCTGTGCTCGTGCACGCCCCCGCACCGACAGGGGACCAGGCTACATCCTCCCCCTGGTAAAAACCCCAACGTCCTCGCTTGGGATACATAACTCAACCCCGTACAGAAATTATATAATAAAAATGCAGTTTGATCATATAACTTAGCACATGCATATCTCTAAACGATATTGCACAATTCTGTGAGCATCACAATCACAGATTATATCTTGCTCCGAGTCCACTGCTGAGCCTCATAATGGGGTGCCCCAATTTGATCATAGGTTACCCGAGTTGGAGGGTACCTGACTCTTTGGCTCCTGCAGAGCTATTCTTCTGCAACTCCCTCAGGGGAGTAATAAACACAGTCCTGAGGCTCAGCCTCTTCCCTTGAGGGGAGAAATGTCTCTGAACAGTCTCTGTTAGGCACAAAGCACGGGCTCTGTGGATCCAAAGGCTGGCCTGTTGGGGCCACCTTAGTAGGCATTGGCCTACAGAGCCCTTTACCCGTAGCTCCTCCAGGAGGTGCCCCTTCTGTGGAGTAGTCCCTTTGAGAGGGTCCCTCTCTAGGATCTTCAGGAGTTTCAGAGTGGGTCTCATTATTGACAGTCTCTTGACCCATTTCTGATAAGTCGGACTCACCGTTGAGCGGTGTGGCCAGTATCTCTGCTTCCTCATCTCCCACTTGTGGAATGGGGAGAAGATGATTACGGTGCCATACCTATACCCGGCCTTCAGTGTCTTTGATGGCTATAGACCGGGAGGCCAGGCACCTGGTATTCTATTTCATATACACCGTCTCTCCATCGGTCGGCCAATTTGTGTTTTCCCGGGATTCCCAGATTCCGAAGCAACACAGCGTCCCCAGGACGAAGCTCCCGATATTTGACTTTATGGTCGTATCGCCTTTTATTGCCAGCGTTCAGCTTAGCCGTAGACTTCTCAGCCTGTTGATAGGCCTGCTGCAAACTGTCTTTAAGTCTTTGCACGTATTTGAAATGGATAGCATTGTGTATACCATCCGTCGAGACTCTAAGACGTACATCCACGGCAGTCTCGCCTCTCGCCCAAACATGAGGAAGTATGGGGAGAATCCAGTTGACTCGTGTCGGGTGCAATTGTACGCATGGACCAGGGCCTCTATGTGTCGACTCCATTCAGTTTTCTGAGCACTCTGTAAAGTTCCGAGCATGTCCAGTAAGGTTCGATTAAATCGTTCTGGCAGTGCATCTCCTTCGGGGGGATACGGGGTCGTTCGTGATTTGGCGATGTTCAGCATTTTGAGCAGTTCTCGGATCAACGTCAGAAAAAAGATAGGTGCAAAACAGCGCTAATGATAAATCGAATGAGAATACAAAGTGTATAAGCAGCCAGGTGAATGACTGGTGGTACAACCAGTCAGAGTGACAAAACGAAAAAAGGGGATAACCGGCGCCAAAAAAGGTTAAATACCAAACCAATGAAGGTGTGACAGTCCAAATGCAGTCCTTGAGATGATGAAATGTGATGATTCTCACCTCAGCAGAATATATGCGGAAAAAGAGAAAAGAAAAACAGATAATGGTGCAGTAAATCAACACTGGGGGGGTGGACAAGGACTAACAATATGGGACATACAAGACATACAAACGTAAAACACTAGCACGGCCTATTATTAATAAAAAGCAAATTTATTATGGTGTGGAAGGTGCATAAACCGCATCCGGAGGGGTAAAATTACAACCCTACTCACAAGATGCTGGACAGTTTAAGGCAACGAGCTGGATGCATGCAGCTTGGCTCTCATGATGGCGACCGGAGCACTTTGTCTGGCGTCCACACGTGACCGGGATGGGAGACAGGTGACTCAGATGACGGGGCCTCTGGGCGGACGTGACGTCTCCTTCGCTGTAGTCCCACCACAGGCTCACTTCCTCCAGTCCTCCAATCCTCCTCAGCAACCGCGATACCACCGCAAATCGGTTGTAGCACTTTGAAGACTGCAGATTTCTCCTTTTGGGACTGCAGACTTCACCACGACCTGGAAACACTCTAAAAACTCGAAACTTCCCGACGCGTTTCGTACGCATGCGCGTACTTCTTCAAGGGATATGCTTGCCTTTTAGTCTCTATGGTATATATACCATCAGTCCAAAGTTCTTATTGGTTAATTGGATAGTTAATATTAACCCCATGTAGGGCTGACAAACGGCAGCACATAAAGAACGGCCTATGCTAATCAACATACAGAACAAACATAAAACATTAAATGGGATAACAAAAAGAAAAAACATTAAGAAAAACATTTAAAAGAATTTTTTTTTAAAAGAACATTGAGAATGCATTAAATATGATTACAAATATACAGAGGCAGAACAATGAATTAAAACCTTAAAAAAGATGATTATAAAAAGGCTTTGAGTTCAAAGTCGATATTCATTCCTTTTGTGGGAGAGAGTTTTTAGTTCATATATCCAGTAAGCTTCACGCATACTGGCCTGCTGGAGTCTACTCCCCCATCTGGGATTAACATCAACCTGCTCAATTGCCTGACAGATAAGACCCTTGGGATTTTTATCATGGTACAGAGAAAAGTGATGCGAGACACTGTGTCACTAAGCCCCTCTTAATGTTGTAGATATGCTCATAGACACGTCTCTGGAACGTTCTCCCTGTTCTGCCCACATATTGTAAGCCACAAGGGCATTGCAATAAATATATAACATACATGGAGTGGCAGTTAATGAAATTATGTATAGGGTAACTCCTATTGGTGACGTTAGATGTAAATTGTTTAGAATTTTTACTAAAAGAGCATGCTACGCACTTTGCACAGGTGAAGAAACCTTTTAAACTCCCTCCTAGTTTCTGTTTTTTTTGGTTCACCGGACAACTGGGAGCTAGTTTGGATTTCAAATTATTAGCTTTTGAAAATATAATATTAGCTTTTTTTGGAAGGATATCTGCCAATACTTCATCTTGTAATAAAATAGGCCAATATTTATTTATAATTTGTTTAATTTTTGGCGCCATCTCATTGTATTGAGTGATGAACGCTACCTGATTGTGACATCTATTTAATGTTTCCTTCTTTTTAGCATCGTACTGAAGTAAAGTGTCCCTATTGATCTCATTAACCTGATTAAAAGCCTCATTTAATTCAAACTCTTGATATTTTCTATTAATGAATTTTTGTTTTAAATCTTCTGCTTGTTTCTTAAAAATCTCATCTTCGGAACAGTTACGTTTAAGACGTACCAGTTGTCCCTTTGGGATATTTCGCAGCCACTGCGGATTATGATGACTATCCGCGCGCACATAGTTATTTGCCTGCACAGGCTTAAAGAAGGTCTTAGTGTGCAATATATCATCTTTGACATATATGTGAAGGTCCAAAAAATCAATGTGTTCAGTACTAAAACTACAAGTGAACTTAAGATTAAGGTGATTCTGATTTAAATATGTGCAAAAATCATTTAAGGAATCCTGAGTGCCTGACCAAATAAAGATCACATCATCAATGTAGCGCCGCCAGAGCACCAGGTTTGCTCCTAGAGGACAGTTGTTCCAGATGAACTCCTCCTCCCAACTGTCCATAAATAAGTTGGCGTAACTAGGAGCAAACCTCGTGCCCATAGCGGTACCACATTTCTGAATGTAATAGTGGGAATTAAAAGTGAAATAATTATGTGTCAAAATAAACCAAATACTCTCCATCAAAAAATCCCTCTTAGTGCATGAATGGCCACTGGAGTGTTCCAGTTTGCGAGACACGGCCTGGCATCCTTGATGATGGTCGATAACTGTGTATAAGGATGTTACATCAGCTGTGGCAAGAATGTAACCGTGCTGCCATTTTAGATCTTTTAAAATTTGTAGCGTATGTGTCGTGTCTCGCAAATAGGATCTACCACCAGTGACTAAATGTTGAAGATGGTGATCTATAAATTGTGAAAGATTTGAAGTGAGGGAAGAGATACCAGAAATAATAGGTCTCCCCGGAGGTGCAGTTAAATTTTTGTGAATCTTAGGTATAAAGTAAAATAACGGTGTACGTGGAAACTGAACAGACAAAAACTTGAACTCATCCTCAATGAGGATAATATCCTTATACACAGTTATCGACCATCATCAAGGATGCCAGGCCGTGTCTCGCAAACTGGAACACTCCAGTGGGAATTTGTCCACTTCCCGCATGAGCAAGGCCACCAAGTCATTGGGAGCACGCTTCAGAAGGGCTGGGTTCTTCTTTTCAACGGCTTGCCTAATGATACTAATGACAGGATCTCGTATTTGGTAGTCTACCAGATCTTTCCACCGTAGCACCTTGTCATGCGTTATGTTCATCCCTTTTGGATCGCAGTAGGCGGCGGGGACAGCCCGCGGCTGGCATCCCAATGAATCTGCCACCCTTAATTCTCAGAAGGCCACTTGGTCGTTGACGATGGCGGCAGTGCTACACATAGCTCGCACTCCTCATCATCTTTAGTAGCAATTAGCCCTGGCCGTCGGGAGAGGGCGTCAGCCCCGACATTCAAGGGTCCCGGCTTATACTTCAGGGAGAAGCGGTAATTGTTCAGAGCGGCCAGCCATCGGTGTCCTGCTGCATCTAATTTGGCCGAGGTATTGATGTACGTGAGGGGATTGTTATCCGTCCTTACCTCAAACGTCACCCCGTAAAGGTAATCGTCGAGCTTCTCGGTGATCGCCCACTTGAGAGCCAGGAACTCCAACTTGTGGACGGGGTATCTCTGTTCACTGGGTGTCAGACTGCGACTGATGTAGGCGACAGGCCGAAGGCCCTCGGGGTGCTTCTGGTGCAGGACGGCACCCAGTCCATTGAGACTGGCATCCACATGCAGAACATATGGTTGTTCGGGATCAGCATACGCAAGCACCGGCGCTTCGGTCAGACATTTCTTCAATTTCAGGAAGGCCTGTTCACACTCAGACGTCCATTTATCACCAAACGGTTTGCGAGCCGATACGGCCTTCCTTCCGGTCTCTTCGGGGTATATCTTCAACAGATTGTTCAGGGGTTTTGCTCTACTAGAGTACCCTTCCACGAAGCGACGATAATACCCACCGAACTCCAGGAAGGATCGTAGTTCTGTGACATTCTCGGGACGCGGCCAGTTCACGACCGCTTCTACTTTGGCTGGGTCGGTGGCGATCCCTTGAGCCAACAGGATGTGCCCCACGTAGGTCACCGAGGTGTGACAAAACCGGCACTTGTCTAGGTACAATTACAGCCCTTCCTTCCCAAGACGGTCTATTACTTTAAGGAGCCTTTCTTCATGCTCCTCCAGAGTTCTTCTGAAGACAATGATGTCATCCAGGTATACAAGACACTCCCGAGGGCTCATGTCCCTGATAGTCTTCTCCATCAGTCGTTGGAAGATAGCAGGGGCCCCACATATACCTTGGGGCATACGTGTAAATTGGTAGAATCCAAGGGGGCAGACGAAGGCTGTTTTCTCCTGATCCTCTGCATTCATATGTACCTGATAGTACCCAGATCGTAGATCGAGCACGCTGAACCATTGGCTTCCATTCAGAGCATTCAGGATCTCTTCAATGCGTGGAAGGTTGTACTGATCCGGTATCGTATGATTGTTCAGAGTTCGATAGTCGACACACAGTCGTACAGAGCCGTTCTTTTTCAGCACCACCACTATGGGTGATGCGTAGGGGCCCCGAGACTCCGTCAAAATCCCAGCGGTTTCCATTTCCTGTATGATGTTCCTCACATCGTCCACATCCCGTGGGGCGATGCGACGAGAGCATTCCCGGAATGGGGTGGTATCCCTCAGTCGAATGGCATGTTGGGCGCTGCGACTGCACCCCACATCCATCTCACTCGTGGAGGACACAGTCCGTCGTTTATTCAACTGGGTTGTCAGCCGTTCTTTCCACTCGGTGGGCAACGTCGACTCGCCGAAGTTGGAGTCCAGATCGACTAACCGCTCATTCACTGCCGCCGCATTCACCTGGGGCATTGTTTCCACAGGGCTGACCGGATATATGCAACCCAAACTCTGGTCGGCATCAAATTCCATCGGGAAGGGGGAGAGGTTCTGCACATACATGTGGGTTCGTAGAGGGATTTTAGTCGTCCACTCCCTCACCTCGGGTAGTACCCTATACCCTCTCTGAACTTCTTCCTCATGGGTACTTTCCAGAGAGAAAAGCTGATCGCTCTCATCTCGTTCGGGATAACAGCACCAGACGGCCATCCGTTGCACTCCCCCTGGTAATATGGTCGTCAGTTCGCGTTGATGATTGTAGAGATCCCTGTGACGCTCCAGGGCATATACCCGGTTGCACTCCTCTCGTAGGACGGGATCTAGGAGAGAATTGGCTAGTGGCAACTCGTTAGTTTCTTTAAGGTACGCTCGGATTACAGCTTGCACTATATCAGTGTTGGTTCCCAAGATGATCGGATACTTGCACTGGTCTTGGGGCTCTGGGCATACCATTGCCGCTACATGCATGGGGTGTCTCTTGCCGGTGTTCAGTTGGAGTATTTCCAGTTGAACCCTTACAATCCCATTGATGGGGTAGTCTTCATTACTTAAACCCCTTACTTTCATATGATCGGCCGCCCTCAGGGGGCAGAGTCTGAGGTGCTGGTCATAGAACTTGCGGTATATAATGGTCACTTGTGATCCCGTGTCCAGTAGTGCCGATGCATAGATCCCTTCCAGTACAACAGGCACGATGGCCGCGGGGCCTACTTGACTGTAAGCTTCCATGGGGGAGGCGTCATCACCAGGGCCGGCGTCAGCAGGGACATCTGTGGTTCCAGGAGGGGGTTCTGAGTCAGACTCGGCAGTTTGTACTCGGCATACCATTGACCGGGCTGGGTTTCTTCTATCGGGAGGTTTTTCCTCCGGAGGGTCCTCCCTCTCTGGACAATCGTTGAAGAAGTGGCCCTTCTTCCCACAGTTAAAGCAAACTATGTTGCGGCGTTCAGGACGAGCATTGTACGTGGAAGATGACGTCTTGGGAGCACGACCTTCCCTGGCAGGCGACTTGTGAGTCACTTCCTCCTCCGGGGTGGACGATTTCTTACCCTTTGGGGCAGAGGGAACAGCGGTGTCACCCTTGATTGTAGCTTTGTTTTTTTTTTATTCATGGAAATGTCGCTGCACCTCATGTCCTCTGATGTAACCCATTAATTCCACATAGCTGGGTGGTACTACAGCGATTGGTGCGGCCCGCATCATTATAGCTATGTTGTGATCAGGCAACGACCCCTTGAGTAGCTGTTTGAGTCGGTATCGGTCCGCTTCGGCAGCGGAAATGATATTTTTGGTCAGGAGGGGCCCCAGTTACAGTTGTAGTTCGCGAACTAAGGCAGATAAATTCTCACCTTCTTTTTGGCGAAGAGCTTTGAAATGGGCCATTAGCTCATCCTCGTCGTCTTCTCGGGTATAGGACTGAGTGAGCATTTCCACTAGTTCCTGTGCCGTAACTTCTCCTTCCACGTCACGGTGTGTCCATACCAGCCGGGCGGCTGGGCCTCGGAGGCACTCAACCAGCCTCTGTCTTTTGCTGGCTCCGGAGCATGACCACTCCGCTATTGCTTGGAGCGTATGGTCCCTCCATGCATTGATCCCTTCTTCTCCCGCAGGCATCGGCAGAATCCCAGAAAAGGCCTTTAGTTTCCGATAGCTCTGGGCTTGGGTCGAGATGGTGACGGCTTCTACTATTTGGGAGGCTATCATATTCAAGGAAAGATCGCTACTACGGGGCTGACTACTGGTTCCAGCTCCTACGCTAGGCATGGTTGGGGGGCCGCCTGGCCATCTATCAGGAGTAGGCGAGGTGGGTGGGCTCTTCTCCCAGCTGGCAACACCTCCTAATCTGCTCGGGGTGAAAGAGACCTTAGGGGGGTCTACCCTGTGAGGAGTACTGGTGGACGCTTCTTTAGGAGCCTGGGTGTCAGGATAGATCATGAGACAGTCCTCGGCGGAGGGCTCGGGTAGGTTTAATACATGGGGAACAGTCTCTAAGCATATGTCACGCATGGTGACCAGGAGATAGGTAACCCCCTGGCCGTCAGTATCCAGTTTATAGTCTATCACACGGGCGGTGGTCAATCCTGGGCAATTTCTTACTTGTGCGCGCACTGTGGATAAGTCCGTGTCAGTTGCTACTCCCGCCACTGCAACCTCGCGTCTTGGGGATACTTGTTGCGCTAAGGCCCAGTCATGGACGTCTTGCTTTGATGGCACGGACATGATGGTGCTTTAAATCGGACAATGTGATATGGTATAGGGCACCCCAGGCAGAATCTCAGCAGCGCCTACAAATGTAACGGGTATTCCCCCATACAATCGCATATAATGTGTGTGTGCGGGGAACTTAGTGTCACAAGGTGTGGTGCTTTACCTGTTAGGCTCACAGGGGGCCTAAGCCTCCGCCACGGGGAGCCTGGGGCATGAATAATAATAATAGGAGTAACCTCGTACTCGGTACAGCGCCTCCACCTGCGATGTCTCCCACCCGAGGGTTAGTGATCCTCGCAGGACAATATATATATAGATCACACAACAGCATGTAATACAACCAATGATTTTACTTGCGAGCATAGAAACGTACTTGCATATAATATCAACCGATGTCACTCCCTAGAGGAGACACTAACTACTGCGTCTCGCAGGACGCAATCCCCCCCTTCACCGGGTGATCCCACCCCGTGTCCAGTAACCCCACACAATTGTCCTCCACCCTCAAGTGAGATAAATGTGTGTGACTGCGCAGCCACTATGTCTGATAATAGGATTTGTTGGTGCACTTGTTACGGATTACCTGCCGAGCACTCCAGTACCCGGGCCTGCAACTGGCTTCACAAAGGATCCGATGAGCGAAGACACCGGAACCACCATCCAGGGCGATCCCACCCGGATGACTGCTGCAGCCGCAGCGGAGGTCTGAGCCCAAACCTCAAGATGGAAACGCAGCGTCCACTGTGTCCCTAACTTTCTCTGGATACTGATAAGGGGCAGGGTCCCTAATCTGGGGCCTGTCCCTACAACACTCAGCTACTGTGACTCAGGGCTATCTGGGGCCTAGGGGGCTGCTGGCCTAGTGCAGAGAGTCACTGACTCCTGCACCCTTGCTCCTTCCCCTAGCTGCTCCGGTCACCAACTGCCAAACATGCTGCAAGCCTGTGAAATGTATCAATCTCTCTGCAGGGAGATGCTGCAGCCCTATTGGCTCCCTGGGGTCACGTGGGGAGCTCCTAGGCTCATGGGATATGTAGTCCCTTTCAAGAGCCCTCTTTCTATTGGCCAGGCCGTTCACGCTATCAACGCGCATGCGCGAGCTGTCTGTTGGCCTCCCGCGCTTCTGGCTCCTGCGCATGCACAACACCACTAGCAATGGCGGCGCCCTGCTCCCCGAGCCGCCGGGACCGCAGCAATGCGACAGCGGCCCTAGCAACGGGCCGCGCGCGTCCCCAGCAACCGGCCGCATTGAAGAGAGAGGCGCGCTGTGCTCACGCACGCCCCCGCACCGACAGGGGACCTGGCTACAGGTATATGTACTGATAACCTGTAAATGAACTGTGGGATTTCCAAGTCATGGATTCCAATAGACCAGATGGCTTCCAAGCTTGGTGCCTCTGGGTCTGTGCGGAGTCCTGACTTGAAAGCCTCAGGGATGCCAAGGAGTTAGACAGGAGGGGTACTGCAGTTCTGCTTGAGTACCCGCATCCTGGGCTAACACAGGACTATCCGGCCACCATTTGCCAGATCCCAGACTCTGTGGAACCTGGACAGCGGGTGGGCTCAGCATGCAAAGAGGCAGAGGTGCCAGGTTGGCGCATGCCTTTTTACAGAATGAGAAAAGGTACCCACACAGTTTTACAATACCGGAACTTGGTGATTGGCTGGCAGGGAAATTCCCATGCTCTGATAGGCTGCAGAGGTTTGTGAATGGGAAACTGAAACCCATAAGAAACCTTGCAGCCAATGGGAAGCGCAGATTCCAAGCGCCAAACCATCAGCGGCACATTCAAAGATGCTCTGTGCTGAATAGACGCGAGCCGGCTTTAAAGATTTTGACTCAAGAATTCTCCTAAGTCCCACTTTGGATGAACGTAGCGGTCGTGTTCTGGCATTGCGCCGAAATCAGTTCCAGGACTTTCATGAGTATCTACCGGTCATTGGAAAGGGCTCCTACAGAGGTCATTTTTGTGAATTTCATTTAAAGGACAAGTTTATTTGTTAGCCCCGTTCCCAGTAAGTGTGTTAACCCTGTACATTTTGTATATGTCTTTTCCTGAAATAAATGACAATTTATTTTACCACCTGGCTTTGCTCAATCAATGATCCCGGTATAAAAAGGTGTTAATAAACCTGATCTCCCATGACAATATATAACATACCTTCCCAGTCCTGGGCGAGCGTGAGACATTAGCTCCTGCTCTGGTTCTGCAGTTACATCGGTAACTTCACTATGTACAATTACCTGTCTATAAACACAAACAAGGGAGCACATGTATTATTAGCAGTTGTATATTTATTGTGTTACAGACACCGGCAGTGTAAGTGTCTCATTACATGATGAAGAAACTAATGTAACTAAAGTACAGTAATAAATTCAGACAGAACCATGGAGTCAGAGACTGGATCCCACTTCCAGAGGGATCGCAAAAGCAGTTACATACAGTAAAATGGGTTAATTCCCAAAATACATTTGTGTCGCAATAAATTGGATACACTTCTTTACCGAAAGATTGCGCTTTGCTCTGCACATGAGCACTGAATCCGATCTCCTCTGAACATGAGTTAAAACATTCGATGACAGACATTATCATGGGGCTCTCACAGGGTTAATGCAGTGCAGGAGCCCCTGGCACACTCTCCTTAACTTGGTATTCCCCAGGATTAGGAGGAAGGCTTGTGCTGTGGGGTAGCACATGAGAGTGTACAAACAAATATATGACAAAATCTCTTTCGGATCATTGTTAAAGAAGAGAGGGTAGATCTGTGATAAAAACATAGACATGGAGAGGACAACAAGCAGTATCATGTTCCTGGCGGCTCTGGAATGAACCTGTAACCGGGGAATGCTGACGTCTGATGTCTTCTGCTTCATCCTCCAGACGTGTCCCCAGAGAGAAGTCAATGTGAGCCCAATAGAAGTGATGGACAGCAGGAAGGGCAAACAGCATCCTAGCACGGCTGCAGTTACTAGCGTGGGTACAATGGTTATGTTAGAGATATAATAATTAGTTGTTTCACTGACCGCACTGCAGTTGGCTGTGAGACTGTAAGTGCTGTTTTCCTGAGGATCTAATTGACGGCAAAGCCACAGCGATGGGACACTTATAATAAAGGATCCCACGGCTGACATCAGCAGCAGCTTCTGCAACACAGAAGAAACCCATAGCTTCATCAACTCTGGAAAAGAACGATCATGGAGTTTGGAAATTTTGATGCAGTAGTAGACACAGAGCCAGGCAGTGAGCCAGAAGCTTAAAAAAACTAGGAACACATCAAGAAAAGTCAGAGCTAAAAGGATATCTCTGTAAAACCGGATGTGAGACGGGATCCGGAGCAGGAACGATTGTGTACTAATTATACACTGCAGGACTACATTAGACAGACCAATACTAAGTAGGATTAGATCACATAGATTGTGGCTGGTATCTTTTCTCCAGTTTCTGTAGCTCACAGCCATGATACACGAGTTGAAGATGGTGCCTGCTATGCAGGTAATTGTACTGATGGTTAACACCAATATATGAACCCAAGTCAGCATATTGCTCTTCTGCGTGTGTTACTGCTCTTCCTTTCTGATGTATGAGCGTTACACCTGATGCCTCGGTATCTGACTGGCACATGGGGCAAAGCCGGGACAAAATAAACGTGTGTGCAAAGCACATGCAAATGTCCTGGTGTCTCCTTTCTGTGTTCCCGATCCTGTATATGAGATCTCTCCGGTCACATCTCTGGCGCTTTATTTGGGCTGTATCCATCATTCTCCTGAACTTAAATTCTTAAATTTTCTTCCAGCTTCACAGAAAAATGACAGAAGAGAATTCAATAAACTTTCAATTTTTTTCGGTTTGGGAGAAACATGTTTAGGATCCCAAGTCATAAATAGCATAAATGAATAATTTTATTAACAAAAATATTTTTCTCATATGAATATACACAATGCTGGCTGCCATTTTCCTCATAGGAAATACTGTTTTGGTTACTTCCTGGTTAATTGTGTATAAACTGGTTTCTAAGGAGTATTTCCCAATAATAAATACATTATAAGTATTTTGTAAAGCTTACATTGGAGAATTTTCCCTTAGCCCCTTCCACACCCAGTTTTATCAATTTCCACACCCAGTTTCATCCATTTCCAAGCCCAGTTTAAGGCCTCAGCCAGCACCAGTATAACGTTACCCGGAGGTGGCAGCTCTGTGACTTTCATTTGCATTTCCAAATAACTTTGATGAAGAGAACATTTCATTTGGAAAGATTCAAATGTGATAGATGACATTAATACTCCCAGCAGGATCGGGTGATATGAGGAGACGCTGTTATTATAATAACTATATAGAGCACCTGGCAAAGCCAAACTCCCTGACCATAGTAATATACAGGCAGTTACTCAGCCACTTCTGGGGGGATCCGGGCTTTCTTGTCTCGATTTCAGTCTCCAAAGCAGAGAAGGAGCTAGGAGTATTAACACTGCACCATCACAGCAGCCCAAGTGACGGCAGAGAGTTCAGAGAACATAAAAAATGTTTGTCACCAACATGGTAAACTTCCCAAGCAAAAAATAACTTACATTTCCAGAAAAGTTTTGTTCATATGAATATTCTCCACATTAACGAGTCCCGTGAATAATCTAGCAAAAGAGATTAGAACGGTGTATTTCTTGGCCACATTCCAGAACTGGACACCTAAGTGTTACCTAAAGGTTATATACAGGGCTAAGGGAGGAGCAGATATAGTCCAAATGTATATGGATTGTCTTGGACTGCTGCACCCAACATGAACAGACATGAGATACAGGAACCTGCAGTACAATATGGGGGTAATTATTTAACACATTGAGAAGCCAAACAGCTGGAGACTTTATGTTCTGTGCAGAGATTTCTCCCTTTCTGGGTGTGTGCGTTCCCGAGCTATCGTCCTGTAAATGTTATTTGTGGGAGCGTACACAATGCTGGCAGCCATTGTCCTTATAGGAAATATTGTTTTGGTTATTTCTTGGTTAATTGTGTATAATATGGTTTCTATGGAGGATTTCCCAATAATAAATACATTAGAAGTGTAGCAGGGATCCCCATTTCGCTCTTGTTGTGGGAGAGGTTGCGCATGTGCAGGCGTGCGTGTACAAAGCCCGCGAAGGATCAGAGTGCTAATTGGAGGGAGGTAGCGAGAGACCGGTCCCAGCAGCCCCCGTGGGTCCCCGTGATAGAGCTGAGCCAATGGGCTGGGAGTGGGGAAGGAAAAGGAGGGGGGTGGCGCTCACGTTGGGTCAGAGCTGGCTGGAGAGGAGAGGAGGCGGAGCTTCAGTGTAGGGGAGGCCAATCGCCCCTGCCTAGGCCGCATGCCCCAGGCCCAGTTAGGCCCTGAGTCCCCGTAGAGACAAGCGGAGCTAGGGATTGCCATAGAGAGGTTCCTGATTCCCGTTAGTGCCACACGATTGATAGCAGGACTGTTCTTATTGGCGGGAGGTCTGGGCTCAGACCCCGCTAGCAAGCCGCCGTGTGTCTGGGTGGGATCGCCCCGGACCTCCCACGTGGGTGACAGGACGACTTCTTCATCTCGCAGATCCTTTGTGAAGATTGTAGCAGTCCCGGGTACCGGAGTACCCTGCAGCTATTTCTACAAGTGCACCAACGGTACCATAATTTCATTCGGGACACAGTGGCTGCGCAGTCACACTCACACTTATACACATCTGACTCACTTGAGGGTGGGAGGACTTATCCCATGGGGATTGGACACGGGGTGGGATCACCCGGTGGAGGGACATGGTAGGGTTGCGTTCTCCGTGACGCTGATTAGAGTGTCTCCTCGAGGGAGGGCCGCTGATATCTGTATATGTGTAAGGTAATGCATGCAAGTAAAGTTGTTTGGTTAAGGTATCCTGCTGTGTGGTTGTATTTACTGTATATATGTCCTGCGAATATCCACTTCCCCTCTGGCGGGAGCTGTCGCAGGTGGAGGCGCTGCACCCATTCTATAGTTATTGTGCGAGTACCCCAGGCTCTCCATGGCAGAGACTTAGGCCCTGCGAGCCTACAGGTGATACAGCATATGGTAGTGGCCTGCGTTCTATAGGAAGCAGGGCTACATAAGTATATTTTAATGCTTGCTTTGGAGAATTTTCCCTTATCCATTTCCAAACCCAGTTTTTTCCATTTCCAAGCCCAGTTTTATCCATTTTCAATCCAAGTTTTATCCATTTTCAATCCCAGTTTTATCCATTTCCAAACCCAGTTTTATCCATTTCCAAACCCAGTTTTACCCATTTCTAAACCCAGTTTTACCCATTTCCAAGCCCAGTTGAATGTTTCAGCCAGCACCAGTATAAAGTTACCCAGAGGTGGCAGCTCTGTGACTTACATTTGCATTTCCAAATAACTTTGATTATAAGAACATTTCATTTGGAAAGATTCAAATTTGATAGATGACATTAATACTCCCAGCAGGATCGGGTGATATGAGGAGATGCTGTTATTATAACAACTTTATAGAGCACCTGGCAAAGCCAAAGACCCTGACTGTGAAAGGAAAGGGTTAATCCCCCAGCATGCTGCCTGGCCTGAGCCATTTGTTGTTATAGTTTGCGGTAGAAATCTCCCTTTCTTCCACGGGAAGTGTGTGGCCCTGGGGATGTGCTCGCTATATTCTGTGTGCCCTGTGTACTATGTAACTGCCGCCCTCCTGCCATTTGTAATGTTCCTGTGATAGAGGGGGTAACCAGGCTATACAATAAAGGTTAAGTCCTCTGGTTAACCCTGGAACCGTGCGGTCCCTGGTAGCTCCATAAGCCAGGGACCAGAGATAATACAGGTGGAAAATAAAGGGACTCCTGCTTTTTTCTGTTTTCATGTTCTCTTAGCCCTAGAACTGTGAGATTTCTTGGTGTCAATTTTAGGTGAGATATTTTGGTAAGATTGCAATTATTTTATTTCAAGAAGTTCGGAGACCGGAGCTACCGGTAGTACGTTAATTCTACCCAGCGAGCAGCATGCAGAAATGGTAAGGCAAAGGAGCACAGCACAGGATAGAATCGTAGAAGTTCGTATAGCCGTGGTCAGGGGTTGGAGAGGATTGAATCGTGGAAGTCCGTATAGCCGTGGTCTGGGGTTGGAGAGAATACACAATGCTGGCTGCCATTTTCTTCATAGGAAATACTGTTTTGGTTACATCTTGGTTAATTGTGTATCATATGGTTTCTAAGGAGGATTTCCCAATAATAAATACATTATAAGTATATATTAATGGTTGCTTTGGAGAATTTTCCTTTATCCATTTCCAAACCCAGTTTTATCCATTTCCAAACCCAGTTTAATCCATTTCCAAACCCAGTTTTACCCATTTCCGAGCCCAGTTGAAGGCCTCAGCCAGCACCAGTATAACGTTACCCGGAGGTGGCAGCTCTGTGACTTTCATTTGCATTTCCAAATAACTTTGATTATGAGAACATTTCATTTGGAAAGATTCAAATGTGATAGATGACATTAATACTTCCAGCAGGATCGGGTGATATGAGGAGATGCTGTTATTATAGTAACTTTATAGAGCACCTGGCAAAGCCAAAGAACCTGACTGTGACAGGAAAGGGTTAATCCCCCAGCATGCTGCCCGGCCTGAGCCATTTTGTGTTATAGTTTGTGGTAAAAATCTCCCTTTCTAACATGGGAAGTGTATGGCGCTGGGGATGTGCACACTGTATTCTGCCTCCCTCCTGCCATTTGTAATTTTCACCACCACTTCTGCTGCTGCTGCTGCAGGCTCTTCATCCTTCAGTACCACCACATTACCTGCATCTCAGACACACTGGCTGTGGCGATGAAAGGGTTAATCAGGCCATTAATAAAGGCATTATACCCGGCTGATTAACCCTAAATCACATTGGGAGTGAAGGGGTTAAATGTATGTGCATTACACTGGTGTGTTTTCCCCTACAACCCCTTTCTTGTCCCCATTTTGCAGTCTATTCCCTGACTGTGGTAATAAGAATGAATACAAACTGTGCCATTAGATTTTCAGACACAGATGGAGTTGTGAGCGCTGAACCAAGCGCTGATTGAAGACGTGTGGCTATGTACGTGTGGCCCTGTTAAAAGTATGGATATCCATTTCTGACCTCTTGACCTCGCAACCACAAGGTTAAGAGAATAAGTCGCTTGCTGTTTTATATGAAGTGGATCCTGTCAAAATGTATCCCTTGCCTTGTTAGTGTCTTAACATGAAAGGGAGAAAGTATATTGACGTGAGGTTAACCACAAACCACACATCATAGCCCTTTCAATTAAGTAAGCTAACTTGCGAACGGAGTGGGCTAGCACTCTAATGTTTGGATTGCAGCTCAGAATAAAGAAACCATGCACCCACATATAACGTTTATTCCAGTGACACAAGCAGAAGATACTTCATTAATAAAATGTATTTTACTGTTGGTTTTAAATGGACAGGCAGGAAAGGTTTTTTCTGCAAGCCCGGGAAAAATTATTTAGCATGCAAATATGCTAAGGGTGAATGAGCTGAGGGTATTTTCCTCTCTGTACTTCATAGAGCCCCTGCTAAGGGGGAGACTCTGAGTCTAGTGAAGTCCGGAGTTGAAAAGTCTCAGAGATCCAAAGTGTGAAAGTGGCCGGGATGTTGCTGAGTGCCAGATATCGGTACTAAGCATGAGCCATTCACACTTTGTGACCAAACCCCAGACAGAGAGTTGCCAGGTAAGGGGTGGACCCCGGTATGGTAAACCACCTAGGTGTCAGGCTAACACCTGACGCTTTCGGCGTCTTCTCTTGGAGGCAGCTGCTGCAAACTCGTCTTATCGAGTTTGCAGCAGCTGCCTCCAAGAGAAGACGCCGAAAGCTAGGACGCTCCCGCAGACCCCTCAGCATTGCTGGTTGCCATCCGTTTCCATCAGATGCGGTCACCCGCGAACCGGACGTGACGTCACACGCCACCGCCGGCGGCACAGCGAGGAGAGGGGGAGAAGACTCGGGAGCACACACCGCAAAGACAGTGAGCATTTATATGCTAAAGAAACCAATATATGTACAGAACCCTTGTACTTAGTGTGAGTACATCTCTTACTACTTTTTGACATAAATCAAGTGAATTGCAACCTGCACTATTGGGCCGTTTTGTGTCTTCTGTTTTTTCCATATACCCTGTTGGGAGCTGAAAATTTGGAACAGTCCCCTTATGTGAAAGCAGAGTGGTGCCATTTACACATCTGAAAGGAAGGACAACTATCTACATACCTCCTGGTTGTACTTTATTATTAACAACACTTCTGTATAAGTAATTCACTTCTATATAGACTAATTGTTTGTAATCTACTATTGATTTTAAGATTATATATTGCATCAGTGCTTTTCCACGTTTTTAAATCACATGAGGTGTACCCAATTGGATCGCTCCCTTCCAACTCCAAACCAATATTGCATTTGTGGGAAATCTTAGCACATTTCCCTGGTAAGGTTGAGAAGCATCCCATTGTGTAACATTTCATATATAAATTTTTTATTTTTCCAATTTTTTCTTCGATCACTATTATTATTTTTAAATACACTGTTGAAAATTAAGGTATTGTGGCGCCTATGCAAATCATTTAAGTATACTTTGTAATGTTATGGCATATATTTGCATTGATTGTTGCTCGTATAACTTTGATTTACACTCCGTAAGTGCATGGCACGCATGGGGTGTTTGCTCTGGGCTAGGCCATTTGATTGGCTGCTGCTTACATTAATATGCGCGGATGACGCTGCACGTGACCTCTTGACGAAGCACGTAGTGCGAAACGTGTAGAGGTCACGACAGGTCATCCTGCGCGTGTTTGCTGACGGGCTGAGACGGCGCCTGTAAGAAGCCCATGCGGTGACTCCATCTTTGCGGTGATCCGGATCTTCATACGGTTACCGTGGACCCGCATTTGGATTCAGTGTGAGTTTCCGTCTCCCCCTGCCAGCTCTAGACAGTCTTCCATAGGTGTTTTACCATACACTATTCAGGACAACTGTTCTGTTTTTATTCGTTTATTTCTGTCTAATTTTTATTGTTTTTCATTGTGTGTTATGCCATTCATGGATTTAGATTAAATATATGTATCCTAAGGTTCATGTTTATTGAAACTGTAACTAGTTGTATAACCATTTTAACTGAGGTGGGGTTGGATCCCCTCAGTAATATTTTTATTAATAAATGACACTTTTATAATCCCTGGTGCGCATTGTGTTTACTTTTTCTTCTTGTTTTTCAGGGTGCCCCCCCCCCCCCCTTTTCAGGGGGGATCACCTTGATCTGGGAGCTGTTCAGGGAGACGATTCACACACTTGCAGCAAGGGGATTTCCTTTAACAAACATCTGCAGCACGAGCGCTGAATATCCTATACTACCTAATTTCTTTCTCACCAGTTCTGTGACCGGCCAACAATCTGCTGCATTGTATCAGGGAAAACCCAATCTAAGTTCCAGGGAAAGTTTATGGGCTTATGCACTAAACAGTGATAAGTGGTTTAAAGCCCTGTGGGGGTAATGTGCTAAGCTCCGTTGTAGTCACTTTTAGAGCGCAAAGTGCTCTTAGAACGTGATGTTGCGCTGAACACGATGCACTAAGCCAAGAAAACAGGCACTTCGCGCTCTAAAACTGACTTTTTTCAGGAAATTTTTCTAAGTCCAACTTTGCTTGTTCGTTACCCAGTTTGCGTTAAATTCTGCCCTTAAGCGGGATGCACTGAGCAACGCAACCTTAGCTTTTGCGAAAGTTGCGTTCAACAGAACACGTCAACTCAAAGTAGCTGCAAAAAAAACTGGACTTAGAAAAATTTCTTGCTTTACATTTTTGCATGCTCAATGTTTCAAACAGGGTCTGGAGGCCTGCTGGTGGTCCCCACCAGGCGCCATGGCCCACCAGGTGGTCTCCGCGGGTCACCGTGGGCCACAATTGGGTCCCCACGGTAGGCCCGCGGATGTCTGGGGGCCCTGGGTCAGACCCAAAGGTGTCTGAGGGGCCTCGGGTGGTTCCCACGGGGGTCTGGGGACCCACGGGTGGTCCCTACGGGTCCGCAGAGCCCCCACAGATGTGGGCCACCGATTCTTCCCCACAGGTTTCCCCCGTGGACCCGGCAGCCTGTTACCCGTGTGAAGCCCGAGGAGACCTCAGGTGGTCTCCAGAGGTCTCCCGAAGACCAAAAGGAACCAACCCTGTATGTAAAAAAAAATAAACCTGACCTATACATTAAATACATCAATCCCTCCCCCCCTCCCCCAACACATACAGTATAATAATGTGCAAAATAACTATTATCCAGATATGGATAATAGATTATTTGCCCATTATGATTCACATAAAACATGCATAAATCAAAACATGAATTCTTAATCTTAAAATCACCACATTGCATGTTACAATTAATCCAGCATCACTTGTAAAAATAAACCAACAAACCAGCAGCTACACAAATGTATATGAAATGTCACACAATTGCATTGAGTGTTTACATGATGCAATTAATCTGTGCATCATGTAACACTATGCAAAATATATGTAAAAATAAAATACACTATGAACAATGTCCACTAACCACCAATGCCATCATAAAAATTAAATAGAAACTAAGCAACATAAATACATTTACCATCAATCAATTAATCAATTTCCTAAACCAATTACAATACAATACAAATCAATTATACAATTCCTTATTCAATTCCTAAAGCCAAACCATTGCCAAAAGAATTCTAATTGAAAGTAACCACCATCATTCTAATCTAACTACCAGAAATAAGCCATTAAAAATAACCTGTAACTAAATACAAATTACATTATTCACACCAATGTATAAATAAAGCTGCTAAATACATTAGACATACATGAAAAGAACATAAACATTAGCAAAACAATCAATTATTATCCCTGTATTTCAATCCATATAGATAGATATACATAACATAAAGGGGCAATAATACAGCATAAAAAACGATGCATTTACTCAAGGTATCCCGTCTCTGTGGCAGTCTATGGGCATTCAGAGACTCAATACCACAGAGACGGGACGCCTTGAGTGACGTCATTGGCGCGTATCAGGGAAGCGAGACACAGAGTATTGGCGTGGAGGAAGCTACACCACGCATTCACTCCACTACGGCCCCCCTATCTGAGACGGGATACCCCGAGTAATGTTACTACTGCATACCGGAGGGTGAGACACTCATTACCACCGTAGAACAGTCTCCGTCACGTGCTGACAGCATTGCGGTTCCCTGTTCGGCGTGGTGATTACTAGCTGGGAGGAGAGAAACCCAGGAGTATCCAGGGAGAGACAGGAGTCTATTCATCTTCCAGCTCAACGTGTCTGAAGTTAACCCATGCTGCTAGCTGTTGTGGTAACATGTCCATAACATGTCATGCCTAATATTTATTTCTTTGATGTACGTGCAATACTTACCTGCTAAATGAGCAACTAGTTAGTGCTTGGCCTCCGGAGCTGCATAGAGCTGTGTCTGCCTGTAACAGCCGCAGGTTAGATACCCTCCTGCCATGTCCCATCTTGTCTCTCTCAGTCCTTTCTCTTAGGCCATGCTTATAGTGCTGGCGATGGCGATGGCGATGTCGGCCAAAAACAAATGCATTGCCGCCGCCGTGTGCACTTATAGTGCGCGCGACGGCGACAAAGCGACGGAGCGAAAACTGGTAGACGGCAAAATTTGATTTTTCAAGGGCTGTCGCGTCACGTGACGGCCCTTGAACCAATCAAATTGCCGGAAACACGCAACGCCAAAATATAACTTTAGCCGGTGGCGACGGCGGCGGATGACATCACACGTCGTGTCACCGTCGCCATCGACGGCACTATAGGCACGGCCTTAAAAAGGTGCAGTACTTGCTTGTACTGTTCAAGGCTAGTCACTGCACTCCCCCAAAAGATAGAAGGTTCAATTATTTCCCAAAGACAATACTTATTACATTTTAGATTTAATGTTACATAAGGCATACAGTGCTTGTTACAGATAGAGATGACATAATAACACACAGTAAAGGATCAGATTTATATAATATGAAGGAGTAAAACAGAAACCCTATACATTACAGGTAGGAGTCGTGTAATAGGAACTTCATGGGGTCAGGAAGAGAAGAGATCCACGCACAGACGGTGCATCTCTGAGCAGGTATGAGTTCTGCGTTTCAGATACAAACTCTTATAGTACCAAATCTCTTCCACCTGTGGGGTATACCAGATGCCTGACATGCCTGGGTGGGGGCCGCCTATTAACCATGTGCTCCCCTCTCCCCTGAGAGACGCCTTTATTACCAGATGCCTGACATGCCTGGGTGGGGGCCGCCTATTAACCATGTGTCCCCTCCCGAGAGAGCCTTTATTACCAGATCCTGAACATGCCTGGGTGGGGCCGCCCTTTAACCATGTGTTCCCTCTCCCTGAGAGACGCCTTTATTAACCAGATGCTGACATGGCGGGGTGGGGCCGCCTATTAACAATGTGTTCCCTCTCCCCGAGAGACGCCTTATTACCAGATACGGACATGCCTGGGTGGGGGCCCTGCCTAAACCATGTGTTCCCCTCCCCGAGAGACGCCTTTATTACCAGTACCTGACATGCGTGGTGTGGGGCTGCCTTATAACATGTGTTCCTCTCCTGAGAGACGCCTTATTACCAGATGCCTGAATGCCTGGGTGGGGGCTGCCTATTAACCATGTGTCCCCTTCCCTGAGAGACGCCTTATTACCAGGGGCTGACATGATGGGTGGGGGCCGCCTATTAACCATGTGCTCCCCTCTCCCCTGAGAGATGCCTTTATTACCAGATGCCTGACATGCCTGGGTGGGGGCCGCCTTTTAACCATGTGTTCCCCTCTCCCCTGATAGACAAACCCTTTAATTAACCAGATGCCTGACATGCTGGGTGGGGGCCCCTATTAACCATGTGTTCCCCTCTCCCCTGACAGACGCCTTTATTACCAGATGCCTGACATGCCTGGGTGGGGGCTGCCTATTAACCAGGTTCCCCTCTCCCCGAAGACGCCTTTATTACCAGATCCTGACATGGCTGGGTGGCGCGCCTATATAACCATGTGTCTTCCCTCTCCCCTGGAGACGCCTTTTATTACCAGATGCCTGAATGCCGGGTGGGGGCTGCCTATTAACCATGTGTCCCCTCTCCCTGAGAGACACCTTTATTACCAGATGCCTGACAAGGGCGGTTGGGGGCCGCCTATTAACCATGTGTTCCCCTCTCCCCTGAGAGACACGTGCCCTTTTTTTCCAATCCTGAAATGCACTGGGTGGGGGCCGCCTATTAACCATGTGTTCCCCTCTCCCCTGAGAGACGGCCTGCATGACCAGATGACTGAACTGCATGGGGTGGGCCGACTATCAGATAACCATGTGTTCCCCTCTCCCCTGAGAGACGCCTTTATTACCAGATGCCTGACATGGCTGGGTGGGGGCCGCCTATTAACCATGTGTTCCCCTCTCCCCTGAGAGACGCCTTTATTACCAGATACCTGACATGCCTGGGTGGGGGCTGCCTATTAACCATGTGTTCCCCTCTCCCCGAGAGACGCCTTTATTACCAGATGCCTGACATGCCTGGGTGGGGGCTGCCTATTAACCATGTGTTCCCCTCTCCCCTGAGAGACGCCTTTATTACCAGATGCCTGACATGCCTGGGTGGGGGCCGCCTATTAACCATGTGCTCCCCTCTCCCCTGAGAGACGCCTTTATTACCAGATGCCTGACATGCCTGGGTGGGGGCCGCCTATTAACCATGTGTTCCCCTCTTCCTTGAGAGACGCCTTTAGAACCAGCTGACAAAGTATCCCAGGTGCCGCAGAATCAGTTAGTTTATCAATTAGGCAGCAAGTATAAGATACTCCATAACTCTCCCCCTGTAATCACCAGATTAATGCCCCCACATCCTTGCATTCGGGGGACTGTGATGAATATGTTCGTATCACAGATCCTCATTATACCATTGAGCGGGACATCATATATCTGATACTTATAAACACCATATCCTCACACAACATAACTAAGGCTGGTAGTGACCATGAATTATCTTATAGAAAACCACTCTGTTGTGATATGGATAGAGATCTTTTTATCAACTGTGATTAGGAATGTAAATGATCCTTTGTACTGTAGTGGTAGCTGGCATCAAAAAAGTAGGAAGAAGCCTAGCTAGCTATCCCTAAATCCATGTAACCTGGCGATCTATGTAAGGCTTATTTCAGCCAAATGTAATTTAATATCTGGGGAGAACAGGGAATGCGTAAATGTAAGCCATGTCTGTAAGACTGTATTTCACAGCCTGTATACTTTACTCCCTGTAAATGCAATCCCCTAGTTCAGTGAATCAGCATTGCTCTGTGATGTGATGTGGGAGTCAGCCCTGTAACGTGTAGATTGGATTATGTGACTGTATGTGCTCATTGCTGAGATAGCAGAATTGTAATGGGATTTGCATGTGTACATTTCTATGGAGGGGACTCTGTGATTTAATCAGCCGAGGTTCCTGCACAGTAATGTAGATTGGGACAAAGGTTGGGAGCGTGAAGGTGTTACAGACATTTGGTGAGTGTGAAAGAGTGGACAATCAGGTCTGGGGGTGGGCACTCTGTTCTTTTCAGACTTCGGCTCCTACACAGTGGGAGGTCTTGAGTGCCTCAGCACGCCCCTGCTCTGGCGTTTGTGGCACGAACCTAACTAATGCTCTGATTGGCAAGCAGCCCCCATCCCTAGTAAAGGATACCCACAGAGGGCTGTATAAGGGGTGCTGCTGATCAGAGAATCCATCAGAGGACCATCTGAGAGACACTTTGTGAAGGAGTTTGGATCTTGACTATGACCAGCTGGAAAAAAATGTCAGAAGGGCTGCTGTGTGATCAGCACTCTGATATTCTGGACGTGATGCCGACAGGGCAAGCCTTCTTGAAGCAGGCACCTGCATCTAGAAAGAATAGAGTCTACTCCCCAGTCCCCCAGTTGGTATTGTATCTTGTTTTGTGCATCTTTGTTTTGTCTGCTGGGGCACCAGAATAAACCTAATTTTATTCAACAACTTTGTCGTTTCTGGTGCTAGCGATCACGGTGGTTTCGGTGTAAAAGTACTGGTCTCCTGTGACAATCCTTTTCTGAAGCTCTTCCCTCCAGATAAATATCTTCCTCTGTGACACCTCTGGGTCCTTGTAACTCATCAACTGCCCCCTTTCCTCCCCTCTGTAACTCATCATCTGCCCCTCCTCCCTGTAACTCAACAACTTCCCACCCCCCAAAGCCATCTTAATATGAATAGTGATTATGTAGTTACTTTCTGAACAGGCAGAATACATTCTCATAATTATCAGATTTCCCCTCAACCCAGGAACACGTGACGTTTTGTGTCACACATCTGCATTGTGAGGAAACGGAGACTAAAAAGGCCGGTAAGAAAACACTAGTACCAAGTATTACCTGGCCTTATTGTGACAATGACTAATACATACGCACATTTTATGAAGGTTTGACCTATATTTTTGCGCTAAAATTTGAGGCACAAAACAAATTCAAATCTGATCTTAGAACAGAGGTCCCAAGCTCTCCTCCTCCTCCATAGCGCGTCTCTCCTCCACCACAGCGCGTCTCTCCTCCCCCATAGCGCGTCTCTCCTCCTGTGGTCTAATAATCTCAGCGCTTTCCTGGCTCTCTCAGTGAGTATAAGGAGGCGCTGGGTAAATCATTGCATTGACACTTCATGGGTTTTATTTCACAAAGTTGGACGATTGTGTAAGAAGGTAAAAAAAATCTGATCAGCCTCACGTTGCATTATATATTTTGGTGCTGTACTTGTGTTCCTAAAGCTGCAGTCCCCGTCTGCACCGCAGCATGCACGCCCGGGAGGGGGGTGGGGCGGCACGTGGAAAAAAGTACTAAAGTACTGTAATAAATCCGGACAGAAATGTGGAGTCAGAGACTGGATCCCACTTCCAGGGGACTCGCAAAAGCAGTTACTGTACATAAAATATATAGTATATCAAAAAATGGTCTAACCCGCACTCAGAGAAGTTCAGAATTGATCCAAAGTAATATTTTTAATAGTATCCAAAAATTGTACAGTAACCATATGAAAAGATATATAATGCGACACACAGAAATCCGCTAACAATGCACAGTGCAAAAAACGGGAAAGGGAAGACAAACATACATATAAGGGAAATAAAAACGCGCACACAGGAAAATATCAAAGGGAAAGGGTCCCCTGATCCTTTTGGGCGGATATAGTGCTTTTTTCACTTTTATATTTTCCTGTGTGTGTGTTTTTATTTCCCTTATATGTATGTTTGTCTTCCCTTTCCCGTTTTTTTGCATTGTTATCTGATTTCTGTGTTCTGCATTATATCTTTTCATATGGTTATTGTATTATTTTTAGATACCAGTAAAAATATTACTTTTATCCAATTCTGGAATGGTGTTCTCCGAGTGCGGGGAGACCATTTTTGGATATACTGTATATTTACCTGGGAGTTTGTTGGGACTCCATGTCACCCAGCACCTTCCTCATATTAGATAGATTGAAACTGATTCTTAACCTGTGTGGTGCCTTTTGCCTTGTATGATACAAGTTAAATAAAATGTGTTAATTCCCAAAATACGTTTGGGTCGCAATAAAAGGGATACACTTCTTTACCAAAAGATCGCGCTTTGCTCTAGCCATGAGCACGGAGCCTTAAAACGAGCAAAAAGTCCATGATATAGACACGATGTCATGAGGCTCTCAAAGGGTTAATGCAGTGTAGGAGCCCCTGACACACACTCCTTTTTTTTTTTTTTTTCAAATTTTTTTATTAGGCATTTAGATAATTCACAGTATGCATGAAACAAACGATAATACAGCCTAATACAGATTTTCTCCTTTTGTTGGTTAGAGAAACCGGAAATAAAAGAGGAAAGCTCACCGCTCCCCTGACCCTCCAGGGGCTATGAGGGGAGCGCGAGTATGGAAACAGAGAGTAAGAGTGGGAATGGGAAGGGGAGGGGGGGTAGGGGGGATACCCATTGCTTCCCGTGTCCTCAGTCTATTTTCATTGGTGCCCCTGACCTGGTTTTCCTTTCTCTCTCTCTCTTTTTTTTTTTTTTTTTTACTTTTCATATGTGGATTAGTGGCGTAGAGGTGCCATATGGGATAGCCACGGATCCCATGTTTTGTTAAAGGAGTCAGTGGATCTTTTCAAGAAGGCAGATAGTTTCTCCATATTCATCACCTCTTGCACCCTATTTTTTACCGTTTGTTTTGAGGGGGGAGACACCTTCTTCCAGGCGGCCGCCACCGCACATCTAGCCGCTGTAAGAATGAAGGAGATTAATTTACTTGTTGGTCGGTCCAAATTTTCTAAGGGCCTGGCCAACAGGTAGGTCAACGGGTCAATAGGGATTTTGAGGTCTGTGACCTCCTCTATTAATTTTTGTATTGTTCCCCAATATTTTTGAATTTCCGGACATGTCCACCAAATATGGGCCATGTCCCCCTTCTGACCGCAACCTCTCCAGCATAAATCGGACGCCTGGGGGTAAATTTGATTTATTCTAACTGGGGTAAGATACCAGCGAAACAGTATTTTATATATGTTTTCTTTGATTGTGGTACATATGGAAGTTCCTGAGGCATTTTCCCAAATTCTTTCCCAATCCTCTCGGTCTATAACTATTTCCAATTCTGCTGCCCAATGCAGCATATAGTCATGTGTAGGGGCTTCTATGGCCCTTTCCAATTCACAGTAGATTTGTGTTGTAAGACCTTTCTGGTGGCCTGTTTCTCTACAGAGCCGCTCGAAACTGGTGAGAGGGGGAAATTTCAACGTTGGGGATAAAGTTTGAATAAAATGCCGAATTTGTAGATACTTGAAGACATCCAATCTTGCTATTTCATATTTGGTTTTTAGGCGTTGATAACTCAGGAACTCCTCAAAGCTCAGGAGGTCAGCAACCGCTCTAATATTTTTTGTTTTAAATTGGTCCCATTGTCTGGGCTCACAGCCAGGGGGGAATTTCGGATTTTTATAAATTGGTATGAGTTGGGATTGAGGTGTGGTGAGCTTAAATTTAAATTTGCATTTCGTCCAAATCTCCCATGTGTGTCTCATTGGGCCTAACTTAAATTTACTGTTCTGCATGTCTTCCCTGCTCAGGGACCAAAGGCAAGCCGGCAGTGAAGGCGTCCCGGCGTAGTATGATTCTATATCTAGCCAACAGTATTGGTTTGGGTTGGCGTTCCAGACTACTACCTGTCGCAATTGGGCGGCTTGGTAGTATTTTGTGATGTCTGGAACACCAAGTCCTCCTCTCCCCCTTGATGCCAAAAGAACTGTCCTGGTGATTCTGGGTTTCTTACCCTGCCAAATAAAGTGGAAGATTAGTTTTTGAATGTTCTTTAATTCTGAGCCAGGGATGTGGACCGGGAGAGTCTGAAAATAATATAATAATCTAGGGAGTATGTTCATTTTAACTGATATCATCCTCCCGATCCATGATATCTGATATCCTCCCCATTTATCTAGATCTTGTTTGATTTTCCGGAACAGAGTCGGATAATTTTGTTGATATAGGGATTGGTAGTTCCTCGTTATCTTTACTCCCAAATATTTGATACTCGAGGAGCTCCAATTATAGTTAAAGTTTAGTTTGAGGAGTTTCACCTCTGGCTCTGGCAGGCTTAAATTTAGTGCTTCCGATTTGTCATTATTGATTTTATAACCTGAAATATCTCCAAAGTCCCGGAGCTCTTTTTGGAGGTTAGGTAGGGATGTTTGGGGTTGTGTAAGGGTTAGGATGACATCATCTGCGAATAGCGATATTTTGTGCTGCCTGTGTCCAATTTCTATTCCTTTGATGTCTCTATTGGCTCTAATTGCAGATGCTAGGGGTTCTATGGTTAATGCAAAGAGGAGAGGAGATAGGGGGCATCCCTGTCGAGTTCCATTAGTGATCTCAAATCTCTGGTTACTGCCCCCTGGTAGTTTTACTGTTGCAGACGGGTTTTGATATAATCTACGGACTCCTTCTAGGTATGCGTCTTTGAATCCGAATTTACACATAACTTGGTCCATGAATAGCCAGTCTATTCTATCGAACGCCTTCTCTGCATCTAGGCTTAGGAGTAGTGCTTTGGTCTCTGTGAGATGGACATGTTCAATAATGTCTATTATCTTCCGAGTATTGTCCGAGGCCTGTCTGCCTGCTACGAATCCTACTTGATCACTATCTATTAATCTCGGTAAGATGGGGTTTAATCTATTTGCGAGTATTTTGCTATATAGCTTGAGATCACAATTAAGCAGGGAGATTGGACGATAGCTTCCACATTGCATCGGGTCCCTCCCTTCTTTATGTATAATGGCCAGGGTGGCCAGGGACATTGACGTGGGGATTTGATTTCCTTCCATGAAATCGTTAAATATCTTTAGAAGATGCGTGGATAGTACTGGCAAGAATCTCTTATAGTAGACATTAGTGAACCCGTCGGGGCCAGGAGACTTAGTAATTTTTAGTGATTTGACCGCCTCTTCCAGTTCCTCTTTTGAGATCTCAGCGTTGAGGACTGTGTTTTCCTCCTCCGTTAGTGTGGGGAGCTTACATTTATCTAAATATTGCGCTATTAATTCGGATGCTATTGATTCAGGCCGGCCATTTTTTGATCTTAGATTATACAGTTCGGTGTAAAATTTTGTAAATTCGGCTGCTATTTTGCTATCACTATGTTGTATCTCACCAGACCTACTCTTGATTGCCGTGATTTGGGACCGTTTATGTACCCCTCTTAATTTAGTTGCCAAAAGTCTGTCTGCCTTGTTCCCCTTGTCATAATATTGTTGATTAGTCCATTTGAGGGCCTTCTCAACATCCTCCAGCTGGATTTGTCTAAGTTTTACTCTGGCTGTTGTCAATGTTTTATATATTTTTTTTGAGGGGTTGGCTTTATGAGATTGTTCTATTATTTTGATATTATCCGTAAGCTCCTTTATTAATTTTTGGCGGGCTTTTTTCCTGTGGGATGCGATAGAAATGAATTTCCCTCTAATGGTTGCCTTATGGGCCTCCCACAGGATTGCTGGTGAGGAGACGGATCCTGAGTTAAAAAAAAAATAGCCCGGAATAGCGGCTCTGATATCTCTTTCTATCTCAGGATGATTGAGTAATGAATCATTTAGTCTCCATGAGTAATTTATTGTTTTTTCAAAGGGGGTCGTCAAGGTTAAGGTAATCGGGGCATGATCAGACCATGTGATTGGTCCTATGTCGGAGTCGGATGTCGCCGCCACCACATTTTTTGTGGCCAGAAAGTGGTCTATTCGAGAGTAGGTCTGGTGAGGTGCTGAGTAAAAAGTATAGTCTCTCTGGCCCTGATGTTGGGCCCTCCATATGTCCACCAGTGAGAACTCGCTTAAGATTCCCCTAAACCTTTTCCCTATGATCTGGGAGGGGGTTGTGCGGGGGGGACCCATTGTGGTTGATCTGTCCTCGGTAGGGTTAAGGACCATGTTTAGGTCTCCTCCCACTATCATCGATGACAGATATCCCGGGTCTATGCCCTCGAGAACTTTCTTTAGGAATTCTGTTTGGTTCTCGTTCGGGGCATATACATTGACCAGAGCGATTGCTGAGCCCGCTAAGGAGCCATATACCACTAGAAATCTACCCTCTGGGTCCGCAGTTGTTTTGATATGATTAAATGGGGTGCCCTGTCTGATCAGGACAGCTACACCCCTCTTTTTACTAGTAAACGATGCGCAAAAACACATTGGGAACACTTTTTTGAATAAATTTGGGGGGTCTTGTGATGTGAAATGGGTCTCCTGTAGGAATATGATGTCTCCCCCTGATCTTTTCATATCTTGAAGTGCTACTCTCCTTTTTCGGTTATTTTGGAGGCCTTTTACGTTGAGTGAGGTTAATTTAATTGTGGCTTGGCTAGCCATTTGGGTTCTTTTTTTTTTTTGGATAATACCATAAGGCCTTCTCTTTCCCACTTGAGAGGCCATGATCCAGTAACTCTGAGTCTGGTTTAAATTTCTGAGGGTATAGAGGTTGTGTGTTTTTTTTCGGTTAGAATAGATATCTTAAGCTGAGGAAGGGGGGTGTGGGAAGGGGTAGGTGGGGGTGGGGCGGA
This sequence comes from Ascaphus truei, assembly GCA_036426205.1. Taxonomy (NCBI): domain Eukaryota; kingdom Metazoa; phylum Chordata; class Amphibia; order Anura; family Ascaphidae; genus Ascaphus; species Ascaphus truei. The sequence goes on along the minus strand of WSYH01001293.1, from coordinate 400 downwards.
GATCTGCTGGGACAGGGTCAGCAGATAGAGATAGCTTGTAGCAAGGCCCACAAAAGGCCTTAACATATTTTCACCAGCCTTAAGAACGTCCGGCATTTGGACCAGGTGGGACCCTTGGGGGTGATTCCGGGTTCGTCAACCGTTGGAGGTCAGAGGGGTCCAGACCCTCTATAGAATTTACTTAACCCATTTAGTATAGACCCCCAGTCCATGTGTGAGGGAAGCAAAGAAGGCATAGGAACATTTCAAGTAATTCAAACATTTCACATCTCAAAAAGACAACCATATTGTAACTATGCGTTGTGAGAGTGGAGTAACCTCTTAAATATCTAACTAAAACAGTTTCCGTTTTCTTTTGTATGCTCGCTTCCCTTGGGTGGGAGGGATAGGGGGAGGAGGG
>WSYH01012731.1:0-18262 GCA_036426205.1 Ascaphus truei | reverse complement strand
CATTCAAGGTTTGGCTATGCAGAGCTGTCTAAGCACACATGTAACATGCAGGTTTGGATATGCAGAGCTGTCTAAGCACACATGTAACATACAGGTTTGGATATGCAGAGCTGTCTAAGCACACATGTAACATACAAGGTTTGGCTATGCAGAGCTGTCTAAGCACACATGTAACATGCAGGTTTGGATATGCAGAGCTGTCTAAGCACACATGTAACATACAGGTTTGGATATGCAAAGCTATCTAAGCACACATGTAACATACAAGGTTTGGATATGCAAAGCTGTCTAAGCACACATGTAACATACAGGTTTGGATATGCAGAGCTGTCTAAGCACACACGTAACATACACGGTCTGGATATGCAGAGCTGTCTAAGCACACATGTAGCATACACGGTTTGGATATGCAGAGCTGTATAAGCACACATGTAACATACAAGGTTTGGATATGCAGAGCTGTCTAAGCACACACGTAACATACAAGGTTTGGATATGCAAAGCTGTCTAAGCACACATGTAACATACAAGGTTTGGATATGCAAAGCTGTCTAAGCACACATGTAACATACAAGGTTTGGATATGCAGAGCTGTCTAAGCACACACGTAACATACACGGTCTGGATATGCAGAGCTCATTTACACTTGCAGGGAAAGCTTTGACTGGAATAATGTGATTACTTTTTTTATATACCGGTATACAGTATATAAAATAAACGAAAAAATTAGATTAGAAGAAAACTACAAATACATCACTATTTTATATGCATCACAAGATTCACTTAATATATTTAACTGTCTGCAATACTGCCAATGATGCATGTGCATGGAAGGTGAAATAAATCAATTTCAACGTGACCCTATTTGAAACTACACCAAGATATTTTCTGCGGTGATAATACTGTATTTTTGCAGCACAGGGAAAGACACTCACCCTCTAAGTCAAGGCACTAACCTCTGAAATGGAATTGTGTGCTCAAGTCTTGCACAAGCCATAAGTGGCCTTAGGCAAAACATCTTATTTATTTGTTATCCAGTTACCTAAAACTAGGTTGATCAGTGGCTGTGTTTATAACATTTTTAACTCAAAAAAGTGTTGTCCGTCCCTCAGATCTATTCTGGCAGCAGATAGCGTGTAAATAACTCCCGGTCAAATTTCGTATGCCCCTCTATGCATTTTAAAATGAATCTTTGGTTCTTAAAGTAGGTGTAATATGCAATTATAGAAAAATCTTTTCTTAAATTATTTTCAACGCACTTCTAATACTCCCCTTCCTCCCACCGGGTGGAATATCGCATACATATGTAAACAACGTTATTGCAATGTTTGGCATGCTGCAGCGGGACATACACAATGCGTCAGCACGAGAAGTGACCATTCATTTGAGTCGGCCGTATACAGAAATGGGGCAGGACTATTGTCCCATTTCCTCCGCGGGAGCACGCCGAATGTTGCTATAACTGTTACATACGCCTATAATATATCTTATCTCTAATGGCGCATGGAATGTCTTGTATATAAATGTATAACCCTGTTCACTTATATAACTATGTATTGTAACCATTATTTGTCATCTTACTGTAACTCTATGCCCAGGACATACTTGAAAACGAGAGGTAACTCAATGTATTATTTCCTGGTAAAACATTTTTTATAAATAAATAAATCACATTGGCTACATCTGTAGGATCTTTATCTTCTTTGTGTCTTTAACCAGTTACTAAATGAATGTTCAAAATATGCTCTATATTTTATTTCTAACATTTTCAAACTGTTTACTAAGATTATTTTAGGTTTACAGAAATGTAGCAAAGATATATATAAACAGACATTAAAAAAAGACACATTATACACTCTTAAACTGTTAACTATATTAAAAACAATATGCTTAAAACAATGTGCTTAAAACAATACTGCATGCAATGAAAAAAAAATCAAATCAGCTATAAAAAGGTGTACAATTTCTATTCTTTTATTTCAAACCCTTTCCTACTTCCTGAGTGCTGTTATTATTCTTCCAACACCACAACCAAATATACTTTCTTTGTGGTTGAGTTGTGTAATTAACAAGTTGTGTCTAATCACTTGTAGAATATTTTCACTTTTATAAGCCATTGATATTGTTATAAAACAAAACAAAAACGGTATATAAAAAATAAACCCCAGCAACATTGGTATTAATATAGCATTATTGATTTAAGCATTTATAACTAAAGACTCACTCAAACATGTTTTTGGAGGCAGCAGGAATTGTTGATTTAGTAGTTAAATAAGTGTATACATTTAGTGGAAGTCACCACAGACACATGGACGGTGCTGTGAATAAGATGACGATTAAAGTAAATGTATCTTGACTTTAAAGAGCAGAAATGATGGCTATCCAATTACGGTAAAAAAGAAACAAATGTATTGTGGTGTCGAAGCTGTGAGAACATTGTAGCACAGTGACAGAGGCTTCTAGCAAGGACGCAGTGTTATGGTGGTACCCATAATTCCCCACTAAACAAGAGACAGGGAAACTGCAAGTTATTCACCAATATTTTACGCTCAGCATTATTACACACAATTTGTTTACTTCTAGAATTAAATAAAATACTTTCAATATAATATGAATTGATTAGAGAATTAAAGTGCAACGTTCATTTAGTTCTGACAGAAAAGAAAAAGAAAAAAAAAGAAATTTCAACGCTCTAGTTAAGACTCAACACCAGAGGAATAAAGCCAAGAAATTGTTTTTAAATAACCGTAAAAATGTAACCCTTTCCTGATTGTGTTGTAATGTGTTGCAGGCCCCTCTGGCAGCAAATCAATGCATGTACCCTGACATACCATTAACACGACTACTTACTGTACACTGACAACTAAATAACAAGATAAAGAGGAATGTTGTGACATATGGATATTTCAAGAGGTAAAAGTAAAAAGAAAACATATACTTTACCCATCTATTACCCGCAAAGAACTGGTAGATCTGGATCTTGGCTTCAAAATAATGCTCATTTTGTGGTTTTATTTTTTTTAAAGTATTTCTCTAAACTAAAATGTACGTGATCTTCTCATTTTCATATAATCCATGGCCAAAAGACAGCAGTGTCCTAAGAAATACTTCTCCAGTTTTTGTCCAAGCTGGTAGAAAAGGTTTTGATAGTTTCTTTTCCACGCTGTGTTTTATCCAACGCTGTGTTGTTAGGAAGTGACAGCGCCTCTCTCTCCCTCTCTGGCTTGTATTTCCAGGGGAGGAACTGTAGTGTGAATCTATTCTCCATTGAGGTCACATGAAACCTCTGCAGCTGAAAGAGACTCTTGATCTCCCTCTCTCTCTCTCTGACTATCACAGTATCTTATAAGGTTACAAGGAATTATGAACCGTGTAGACTAACGTCTATAGAACAATTTAAAAAAAAACATTTTTAACAACCCTGAAGTTGCCAATAAAATGTCATCTCGATAGTACTGCTTTAAGTCACTGAAAATAAATGATAAAGCTTTCCTTTTTTTATCCGCCTCAGGGTCACATGGGGTTTACCTGTAAACACAATATATCCTCCCACTCTAGCTAGCGTCATTTTCCCTCACAGACTGTGATTAGCTAGTTTATGTGCACTGCATTTAATCACTTCCCAGACAGAGCTGAAAACAATGGAAATCAGATTCAAATAATCGGAATCAAAACTTGGACTTGAACAAAAGTAACCCGAGAAGCCTTTTCCAGTTTATTTTAGTCAATTCTGATTGTTAGCTAGAAAGTTTACACCACAAATGTCCTGAAGCAGAAAGGGAAATGGAGTGAGTTTTTGGGTAGAGTTACTGCACATAAATTAATCATTAATCATCCAGGCTGAAATTCCAGAGGGAGAGTCTGCAATTTAGGACTGAATGTCGGGAGTGAGTTTAGGGGAGAGATACAGGTGTGCACTATCTCTGTGGAGGCGATAAATTAAATCTTTTTAATGAAGTTTCCTAAATTTTACTCCATTGGTGAGCCCAATTGGTTCTGTCACCTTAGTGCTGGTGGAGCTTTTGCGGCTAAAAATCATAAAGCAAGCGTCTGTTTAAGTAACACAATGTACTTGCTACTCAGAGATGATAATGCACATTAAACAATGTTAAACTGCATTTATTAAATGACAAAATGGTCTAAAGAAAACATTTGGCAACTAAAGCAATGCCCTACTAAGCTAAGCCAAGCATTTGTGTTTTCTGAACTGCAGGTTCTGGAGCAACATGCGAGTTATTCATAGATGAAATTATAGTGTACAGAGCTTTTGAAAACCTTTAACTAAGACTCATTAAGACTTCCTTCTTTAAGTGTATTGTGGCAGCACCGTTAGAAGAAAACATATATTATACAGGGATGAGTATGGGTGGAGAAATGTTGTAGGGAGTCTTCAGGTGGTGTGGTGAGAAGATTAGCATAAATTAGCAGGAGCTACACTAAATGCTGGTGTACTAGTTGTCAGATGTGGATGAATAGCAGGTGTGCAGAGGTGTTACTGTATGCTCACACCATCTCTAAAAAAAGTGAAGCAAGAAGTAGATTAAAATGTTGTAATCATGTGTCATAAATCCAGTAACTTAAAGCTGCAGTTCATGCAATATCCTGCATGTGTGTTTTTTTTAATAAATCAGTTCTGTAGTAAGAAAAAATACTTTTAACATTTTCTGTTTTAAAAAAAAACAACATTGAAAGACCAATTTTCTTGTATTCTATTTTAACAAGCATGCTTGATCCTATAGCAACGATTTACATTCCCCATATTTAAAGATGTCGCCAAACTTTGCCTATCAATAGACGGAGAACGAATCGACCGGCAGCTATGCAGTTTTTTAGGTAAGTAGAGATTGCCCACATGAAACTATTGAAGTTAAAAGAAAAACTAAAAAAAAACTAAAAAAAAAAAAAAACGGGAGCCTGAACTGCAGCTTTAATGTAAGTTATTTTTAGAGTCCAGAAGTTGAATATATTTTAAATTTCCATGTTCTTCTCTCCTGTTTATTTCTAACATTTCCGTTGACAATTAATACTGAAATACTAGCCACCCCCAGAAATCTGTTATTTCCAGCCAGGAACTGTGGGGTAGATCCTCAGAAGTTCACTACATAACACATATCCCCAAAGGTGTTTAGCACAACAATGTCCTGGCATTTTCCTTAAAAATAAAGGATCCTTTCATTTTAATGGACCTTATACTTACTCATATGCCAACCATATGGTACCAAACAATGGAGATCCTCAGCCCTCTGTTAAAGTCAGCACATGACAATAACGCTATGATATTTAGCACCTTCCAAAAGCTGCCGTTTCTCTCATCCAGACACTGATTATCACGGAGTTATTTCTTGGATAAGCCTTAAAGCAATGAAATGTGTATATAACCTAACCCGTTCATTACAAAAAGTTACATGTGTAATACACAGATAAATATTATGGGTTATATAAATGTCTGAAACACATCATAAACAATATAAAACTTTTAGTAAATGAAGTGACATATTTGTGTAAACTAATATGGTATGTAATGTAATAATGACTGTATACATACAATAATGTATATCGATACATACCTCAACAATATTAAGATTTTATTTATTTTAATGCACAATTAAAATAAATGAAGGATGGATATCCATTTGTTTTAATTGCACATTAACAAATTATTTTTTTTTGTTGATGTACATTATGTACAGTACGGATATACATTATTATACACCCAGACTTTATACCATCATTATTATATTATATACCATATAACCGAGTGAAAAGTTAGTAAGTGTAAAAGTTATACATTTCTAATATTATAACAAGATTTGCATTAGCTTTTGGTAACACATGAACATCTCTGTTAATAACGCTACCTTAATAATGCGCCTTAAAGTTTGACAATGCACATGTGCAGTGTATGGTGGTTTTGCTAACAGATGTAATTTATGCATATGATTAGCTTTCAGGATCCTCATTAAATGAAGAAAAAATAACGTTTGTTATCTAATTAGGTAACATAACGTTATTTGCCCTATTTAGCGCACCACGTTATTGGTACTTTACGCTATCCATCCACTGTTACTACTGATTGCAGTAAATACTGATTTGACTTACTCGTGCAGTGGCAGTCTCTGCAATCGACATCATTGTCACTCAACCAGCGCACCTATATAATAGGATTGGTACTTATAGGAGATCTAATACTACAAACAACCACATAAGTACATCTATAGCCCTATTCCTTTCCTCCGCCCTATCCCTGCTATTTAAAGTTACACCCTAATTAGGGTAGCTGTATATAAGCCCCCTAGGGAACATTGATTTAATTCCACTCACTAGTTCCCATCATATATAATCCCGAGTGCCATAAGCACTCAACATAGGATTAAATGTGTGTGTCTAATCTTGGATTTCTTTTAAACCCCATTATTTTATATTGATGATTATTAAAAGATATTTTTAATTTAATTCACAAAACATTCAATTTGGGCACTGAGTGCTAATACTGGGTTCTTGTTCTCCTTACTTATTCAGTCCTATAATGATAATCTCTGTCTCCATCAACTATCATTCATCCCTTTTCTTATTTCTGCAATGCAATGCAAGCTGAGTGAGATGGCGCACCCAGAGTAATAGTCACATACAGTACAGCTGGGTATCATCTGCATATTGGTGATACTTGAGACCACAACTTGCAATGATAGGACCCAGTGGCTTCATATACTGTAGATGTTAAAGAGGAGAGGGGAAAGAATGGAGACTTGAAGCACTCCACATGTAGTGTGTGTTGCAGGTGACGAGACTCCATTTATACATACTCTTTTGGTTCTTCTGCATAAGGATGCAAGCTAGTCAAGGGCATAGTGATGTCAGTGTATACAACACTGTATAATATTATTTGCAAGTTCAATAAAACACTGGTTAGAAGTACTTTTAACCTAATATCCATAATCAAAGAAACATAATGATCCATATTTATGAGTGGCGGCTACAGTATTCGTTAAAAACAGCTTCCTGACAGAGGACACCTTGCAGCCCTTTAATGGAAATGTGCCAAGAGATATCTTATGGAATAGAGCCTCTTGGCCAAATGTGTGTTCCCTGAGGTCACACGGAGTTGACACTCACATTTCAAAGATAAGTATCATTATTAGGCAGCTTTTTCCTAGTCAAAAATAAATCTAGTTACCGGCCTTTTGAGGGAGATTAGTGTGGTTTGAATAGCAAATGTCAGCTCCTTGTGACATTGAGCAAGTCACTTAACCAACTTGTAGTTCACAAATAAAATAATTAGAATGTTGTTCTAATGAAAAGGACATTTGTTTTAGTATAAATTTTTATTTTTATTTTTTATAATAATGAGAATGTGATTACAATATTCTGCATAAAAATAATGATTACAGTTTAATCACGTGATGCGGAAGTGATCACATCACAGTCTCGCAAGATCTCGGCTCCGCTAGCCGCTGTGGACTCGGTTCCATGGTGGACCTCAGATGGCAATCTTCTCAATCTGGACACTGCAATAATACGCCCGACGCGTTTCACTGCTGTGGCTTCGTCAGGGGTGATACCGTGTACCTATCCCTACCCAGGGTTTTATAGCCACCCCTTATTGTTGATTGGATAGTCATATTAAATGTATTAAATGGTTTTAATGAAAAAAGGGTCCGTTTTGATACACATACTGTAATTATAATTATACAGGAGACCTTATATACAGACCAACACACATTATATCCAAACTACAGACACCATAATACTTGGTATATCTGTATACTCATTAGCTAAATAAATTACTCAGCAATTGAATTAAGTATGACGGGATATCACATTACATATGTTATTAATTTGAATAGACCTTTGGTAGGTGGACAGATTAGACACTAGATTACCTATTTATCAATATGTTATATATATAGTGTTAATAGACAAATCTTATCATGATTTACTATATATTGAGAGATAATCTTTTAAATAGATGAATTATGGAGGTGCATATTGCTAATACACTACATATAACCACCCTTCATAGTAATAGTTAACATTTACCTCATATTGTGGTAATATATAGCACTTCCACTGCAGCAAGGGATTCTGGGAAATAACATGCAAATGAGCACACAGTGCCACTTTTTGCTTCAAAACCATTTTAAACATGGTTCTCTATAGGCTTAAGTTTGCTGCATGGTTACAGCTTTAAGCACAGCCAGGGTTAAGATGCATAGCCAGTAAACCCACCCACAGACAGCTGTTTCGACCTTAATGGGTCTCATCAGTATGGGGTTGGTTACTGGCTATGCAAAGCTGAAGCAATGAGGATGGGGTTTACCATACTTAGTTAAGTTATGGTGAGTAAAAAAAGTGACAAAAACCCTCCACAGCAAAGCATATAGCAAATGGAAATATAACTGTATGCTCATTTGCATGTATTAGGCAGGTCTGAAACCCCACATTTCACCATTATCACCCAGCACACAGCACTTCCACTGCAGCAAGGGATTCTGGGAAATGACATGCAAATGAGCACACAGTGCCATTTTTTGCTTCAAAACCATTTTAAACATGGTTCCCTATAGGCTTAAGCTTGCTGCATGGTCACAGCTTTAAGCACAGCCAGGGTTAAGATGCATAGCCAGTAAACCCACCCACAGACAGCTGTTTCAACCTTAATGGGTCTCATCAGTGTGGGGTTGGTTACTGGCTATGCAAAGCATGTTTAAAATGGTGGAAGTGCTGTGTGCTGGGTGATAATGGTGAAAGGTGGGGTTGCAGACCTGCCTAAGACATGCAAATGAGCATACAGTTATATTTCCATTTGCTATATGCTTTGCTGTGGAGGGTTTTTGTCACATTGTTAACTCACCATAACTTAACTAAGTATATATATATATCTATATATCTATATATCTATATATCTATATATCTAGATATATATATATATATATATATATATATATATATATATACTTATATATATATCATAATTCTTTTTTATTTGCCCAGCATTCTTCAAAAGGATGTTATTTAATAAAAGTCATTCATTACCACACTAGAAACCTGCTACTCATAGATTCATTTAAATTTGACACGTATTTTATTTGGTCAATTGATTAATCTCAGTACTCTTATAAAGACTTTAGTTAGATTATTCTCATAAAGCTAGGAGACTATAATAACAACAATCATAGTTGTACAATTAAACAAGATGGATCACAACTCTTGGCATCATCATGAACTGTGTTAGGCTAGGGCCTCTCTGCCTCAGACCACGCGCCCGCACTGCAGACAGGCGGCGTGTGAAGAGGCACTTTACCGCTATATGCGGTCTGTAGGGAGTGGGAGCTGGGGGGGGCGTACTTAGAGCAGAGGGCTCTCCGTGCTGTACCCCCCCTCCCCACGGCCCCCCACACACAACACATACATACACATATACACATATACACATACATACACACACACACACACACTTCCCACCCTACCTTTTGGAGGTGGGGCAAGCTGCCTCTAACTCCAGACCCGGCGCTGATTGGCTCAACAGCGCACCATGTGGTCCGTCACCGCTCGGGATCGCAATTCTCTTGCATCCCCTGGCGGCTAACGCGTCACAGCGCGTAGTGAGCCGTGCAGCGATGGGGGACCGGGACCGGCTCGGGAGGATACCCCTGCTGGTGAGTAACGCGCACGCGGTCGCACACGCTGCCTGACGCAGCGGGACCAAAGCCTTATACAACACAAAACAATTCAATTGAACATATTATTAAATATATTGCCTTAACACACACCACAAATGTTTCAGATTGTATATACTATACTAGAGGCATAACAAGGGGAAGCAAACGGAAAAAATATGTCTAAAAACTCATTCTCCAATACAGTACAGGATGTTTCAATCACATCAAACTCTTTGATATTATAAAAATAACGATATACAATGCATTTTGGCATTTAACCAATACAGAACTATAGAACATACAGAGAGGCTCCCAATCTTTGAGGAACAAACCCAAGTCGATATTGATGTTCAGGCCCTGTGGCACTAATGTTTTCAGGGCATAAATCCAATATGTTTCCTGTCTGGAAATTTTAATAACTTGGTTGCAGCCTCTCAAGTTTGGATGTATTTTCTCAATGCCATAACATTTTAGATCATTTGGATTTTGTGCATGATACTCCTTAAAGTGTCTTGAGACACTCTGTTGCATATAGCCTCTCTCAATGTTCTTAATATGCTCTGCCACCCATATTTTTAATTTGCGTGTCATCCTTCCTATGTACTGTTTATTACACAGACATTGTAACATGTAGATCACATAACGAACTACAATCTATCAAATCTTTTATTTCGTGTTTTTCTCGTGTCATTTCAGACTGAATCTCCCTAAAGCTTTTTTGAGAATTTGGATGTAACTTACACCCTCTGCAGCTTTGACACTTGAAGAATCCCTTTGTTACAGTCACAGGTCTCACACATTCCTGCTTCAAACAACTCGCAGCCAACCTTTGCTTAAGATTGGATGCTTTTGTAAAATATCTCCGGTTTAGATGGCAAAACTAGTTGTAGAATCGGGTCCTTTTGTAGGATTCCCCAATGTTTACAAAAGATTTTTTTAATTTGTGAAGCCGAACTTGTGTACTAGTGACGAAAGGTACAGATATTTTCCCTTTTTCATCCCTTAAACCTGACGTTTCCTTTGCTTTATATTTAATTAGATCTGTTTGATTCATTTTAGACACTTTATTATATGCCTCATCTATTTTTCTTTTTTATGTTTCCTTTCATGAAATTTGTTCATCAATTCATGTGCCTGTTGTTAAAACACTCCCTCGTGTACAATTACGTCTAACTCTTTGTAGTTGGCCTACTGGAATGTTGTTAATCCATTTATCCAAGTGGCCACTGTCTCCCATCAAAAAGTTATTACAATCTACTTTTTTTATATACGTCTTTGTCTCTAATTTGCCATTTTCTATATACAAAAGTAGGTCAAAAATTTAATTCGGTCTTACTAAATTTACATGTAAACTTGAGATTATACGGATTTCTATCCAAACGCGCCAAGAAGACTTCCAGGAGATCTGTACTTCCTTCCCAGATAAACAGTACATCATCTATGTACCGAAGCCAGGATACCAGGTTTGCGCCGAACTCGTGACCGGACCATACATGTTTGTCCTCCCATATGCATATTAAGATGTTTGCATAGTTCGGCGCAAACCTGGGACCCATTACTGTTCCTCTAATCTGCAGAAAATACTAATCTTCATAGCAAAAATAGTTGTGATTTAGGATGTGTCTAATACAGTCCACTATAAATCTGACCTGTAATGGATCTAATTCCCCATTGTGTGTCAGATTATCCTGAACTGCACTGCAACCCTGTACATGGTCGATCACAGTGTATAGCGAAGATACGTCACATGTTACTAGGGCATAATTGTCACTCCACACCACATCTTTCAGGATATTTAATATTTGGATGGTATCCTCAACATAAGATTTTAATTTCTTGACCGATTCTTTTAGAAATTGGTCAATATATCCGGAAAGATTAGCAGTGAGGGATTTAATCCCTGATACAATTGGACGTCGTGGTGGGTTGCATCATTATGTAACTTTGTTAGATAGTAAAATATAGGGATTCGAGGTGATTCTATATTTAAGTATTCCCACTCAGATTTATTGAGAATCCCATCCTTATAACCCCTATTGAGTAGCTCTGTTAGATCTTTTTTAAATTGTTCTGTAGGATTGCTACCTAATATGGCATATGTTTCTGAGTCACTCAATAGTCTGAGGGACTCAATGTAGTAATCCCTTCTATTAAGTATCACCACCCCCCCCCCTTCCTTCCTTATCAGCCATTTTGATTACTATATTGTCCCTTTTGGACAACTGCTTCACTGCTTCCAATTAATTTTTGGTAAGATTCTTTGTGGCTTTTGATCTCCCTGACACCTCTAGTTTCTCAATGACTTCTTGAACTAGTTTGGTAAAAGTGTCTATATGACCCCCTTTAGGATAACTCGGATAACAAATTGAATTTATCTTACTGTACATGTCGTGTGTACAAATCTTTCACATGTTGTGACATTTTCATTCATCATTTCATGGCACATTCTGCTTCATGAAATATTTTTTGAGTTTTAGGTTTCTAGCGAATTTACTGATGTCAATGTAAGTATTGAAGGTATTCACCTTATTTGTTGGCGCAAAGGCCAATACTTTTTGTAATACACTTGTCTGTTCTTGTGTTAAAACAACATCACTTAAATTGAAAATTCCACTTGAGTTAATCTTTATATTGTTTGTTTTTTTGGGGCGGTTTGTAACCCTCCTCTTTTGGTGGGCTTTCTATTTTTCTCTCTAAATGGGTAGTTAGTTTGTTCCCATCCCGTAATTGGGGTTGTGTTTTCACTATTCCCCCTCGTTTGTCTCAATTGTATTTTCTCTAAAAAAGAAAAAGAAGTAGATGGTCTCTCATCATCTTCAAACACCTCTTCTCTATCTCTAGGTTGATATGATTGTTTAGTTATTTGTTTCTTACTGTTTCCTTTCCACCTATTTTTCCTATTTCTATATTCCCCTGATCCACGTCTATCCCTATCTTGAAAATATCTATTCTTATTTTTATCCCAATTATGATGTTCCCTTTGGTAATCTGTATTAAATTTTGGTGCAGAGTACCTATTCTGGTTCACATTTTGGTGACCCTGTTGTGTATTTATTTGACTGGATCCATTGGATTCTAAAGTGTTATCTTGTTTATTTGTTTCCATGTTCTATAGCAGTTATTTTTGTAATCTTCCTTGTCTGTCGTAAATTTTCGTTGTTTTAACAGAATGGTATCTTTTTCAATTTTTGTCAGTTCTTAATTTAACTTTTTTCTCTATTTCTTTATAATTTTCTGTCTCTTCTAAGCTCTCTAATTTATTTTGGATATTTTTGATATCCTCCTCAAATACTACTAGACTCTTTTTCCTATGTACAATCAACAATTTCATCAGATCAAAAGAGGCTTGATCCAGGATCTCAATCCAATCTTTTAAGAATTCAAGATTATCTAAATCCAAAGTTGGATCCTTGAAGATCCTTAAACCTCTTGAGATCCTGTTACATGCAACATATTGTTCTAGTGTGACAACATCCCAATATGTTTTCATATCCTTTATTAATATTTTTTCTAAGTTCAGAAATAATGTTTCTAGATCTTCCTCATCTATGGTGCTTTCCAACCTTACATTATCGAAAAATATGCTCTCTAAGTCAAGACCTCAATGATTGCTCATATAGAAAATGGATTCTTGCTTGTGTGTAGTAGCCAGTATAAGATTTAGTTCAAAGTGCTGCTACTGTAAATGGTGTGTGGACAAAAATACAAAATACAAGGGAAAAAAACAGCGCAACTTTAAACAATCTAAAAACAAATCTAAACCAATTACAAAAATTATATTAAAATACTCCACACATAAAGAGGTGTTAACCCTTTGAAATGTAACTATCCCTATTAAACCTGCTGCCACTTAGGTCCGCGGCTCAACAGATGCCGCAAAATTAATACCAGAAGAACGACCTAGGCGTAAAAAATAGAGAAGAGAAGACCAAAATGGAGAATAATCATAGGGTAGTATGTTCAAACAAATGCACCTAGTTGATGTTAAATATGCACTCACAATTATGAAGGTAAATCAATGCCTTTATCCACCATTGGGACCAGGAACTCATCTTAAAATCATATTTAAACCAGCAGAGAATCTCCACACCCTGCAACAGCTTCAGCAACAGCCTCTTTCTCAAGGACAGGTCCTATGCAAGAGGTAAGGTAGGGAGACAGTGCCCACTTGGATACATGGATTAACAACATTCCACTAGGCCAACTACAAAGAGTTAGACGTAATTGTACACAAGAGGGAGTGTTTCAACAACAGGCACATGAATTGATGAACAAATTTCATGAAAGGAAATATAAAAAAGAAAAAATAGATGAGGCATATAATAAAATGTCTAAAATGAATCGAACAGATCTAATTAAATATAAAGCAAAGGAAACATCAGGTCTAAGGGATGAAAAAGGGAAAATATCTGTACCTTTCGTCACTAGTACACAAGTTCCGCTTCACAAATTAAAAAAATATTTTGTAAACATTGGGGAATCCTACAAAAGGACCCGATTCTACAACAAGTTTTGCCATCAAAACCGGAGATAATATTTACAAAAGCACCCAATCTTAAGCAAAGGTTGGCTGCGAGTTGTTTGGAGCAGGAATGTGTGAGACCTGTGACTGTAACAAAGGGATTCTTCAAGTGTCAAAGCTGCAGTGGGTGTAAGTTACATCCAAATTCTCAAAAAAGCTTTAGGGAGATTCAGTCTGAAATGACACGAGAAAAACACGAAATAAAAGATTTGATAGATTGTAATTCATGTTATGTGATCTACATGTTACAATGTCCGTGTAATAAACAGTACATAGGAAGGACGACACGCAAATTAAAAATAAGGGTGGCAGAGCATATTAAGAATATTGAGAGGCTATATGCAACAGAGTGTCTCAAGACACTTTAAGGTGCACAAAATCCAAACGGTCTAAAATGTTATGGCATTGAGAAAATACATCCAAACATATTGGATTTATGCCCTGAAAACATTAGTGCCACAGGGCCAGAACATTGATATCGACTTGGGGTCGTTCCTCAAGGTTTGGGAGCCTCTCTGTATGTTCTATAGTTCTGTATTGGTTAAATGCCAAAATGTGTTGTTTATCGTTATTTGTATAATATCAAAGAGTTTGATGTAATTGAAACATCCTGTACTGTATTGGAGAATGAGTCTTTAGACATATTATATCCTTTTGGTTCCTCTTGTTATGCCTCTAGTATAGTATATACAATCTGAAACATTTGTGGTGTGTGTTAAGGCAATATATTTAATAATATGTTCAATTGTATTGTGTTGCGTTGAATAACACAGTTCATGATGATGCCAAGAGTTGTGATCCATCTTGTTTAATTGTACAACTATGATTATTGTTATTATAGTCTCCTAGCTTTATGAAAATAATCTAACTAAAAAGTCTTTATAAGAGTACTGAGATTAATCAAATACAATTAAATATGTGTCAAATTTAAATGAATCTATGAGTAGCAGGTTTTTAGTGTGGTAATGAATGACTTTTATTAAATAACATCCTTTTGAAAAATGCTGGGTAAATAAAAAAGAATTATGATATATACAGTGGTGTGAAAAAGAAAGTACACCCTCTTTGAATTCTATGGTTTTACATATTAGGACATAATAACAATCATCTGTTCCTTAGCAGGTCTTAAAATTGGGTAAATACAACCTCAGATTAACAATAAAACATGACACCGTGTCATGATTTAACAAAAATAAAGCCAAAATGGAGAAGCTGTGTGAAAAACTAAGTACACCCTTACTGCTTCCTTAGGAATTAAGATGCTAAGTAGCAGACAGGTGCTGCTAATCAAATGCCCTTGATTAATTGATCATCAGCAAGTGTGACCACCTCTATAAAAGCCGAAGTTTTAGCAGTTTGCTGGTCTTGAGCATTCAGGTGTGTGTTAACACAATGCCAAGGAGGAAAGACATCAGCAATGATCTTAGAGAAGCAATTGTTGCTGCCCATCAATCTGGGGAGGGTTATAAGGCCATTACCAAACAATTTAAAGTCCATCATTCTACAGTGAGAAAGATTATTCAAAAGTGGAAAACATTCATGACAGTTGCCAATCTTCCCAGGAGTGGACGTCCCAGCAAATTCACCCCAAGGTCAGACCGTGCAATGCTCAGAGAAATTGCAAAAAAAACAAGAGTTACACCTCAGACTCTACAGGCCTCAGTTAGCATGTTAAATGTTAAAGTTCATGACAGTACAATTAAAAAAAGACTGAACAAGTATGGTTTGTTTGGAAGGGTTGCCAGGAGAAAGCCTCTTCTCTCTAAAAAGAACATGGCAGCACGGCTTAGGTTTGCAAACTTGCATCTGAACAAACCACAAGACTTCTGGAACAATGTCCTTTGGACAGACGAGACCAAAGTGGAGATGTTTGGCCATAATGCACAGTGCCACGTTTGGCAAAAACCAAACACAGCATATCAGCACAAACACCTAATACCAACTGTCAAGCACGGTGGTGGAAGGGTGATGATTTGGGCTTGTTTTGCAGTCACAAGACCTGGGAACCTTGCAGTCATTGAGTCAACCATGAACTTCTCTGTATATCAAAGTATCCTAGAGTCAAATGTGAGGCCATCTGTCCGACAGCTAAAACTTGGCCAAACTTGCGTCACGCAACAGGACAATGATCCCAAGCACACCAGCAAATCTACAACAGAATGGCTGAAAAGGAAAAGAATCAAGGTGTTGCAATGGCCCAGTCAAAGTCCAGACCTCAACTTGATTGAAATGCTGTGGTGGGACCCTAAGAGAGCTGTGCATAATCAAATGTCCACAAACCTCAATGAACTGAAGCAACATTGTAAAGAAGAGTGGGACAAAATTCTTCCACAACGATGTGAGAGACTGATAAAGTCATACAGAAAACGATTACTTCAAGTTATTGCTGCTAAAGGTGGTTCTACAAGCTATTGAATCATATGGTGTACTTAGTTTTTCCACACATGGCTTCTCCATTTTGGCTTTATTTTTTTTAAATAAATCATGACACAATGTAATATGTCATGTGTTGTTGTTCATCCGAGGTTGTATTTACCTAGCAGCTACAAACTAATTGAGCAGGCTGAACTGATTGCTCTTGAGTTTTAAAAGTCAGGAAGTGACTACACAAAGAGAGACCGCTGTTCCCAGAGTAGGGGGATAGAGAAGAGTTCTCCTCAGCTGTTGAAGCTGGCACAGTCCCCTAGACTCGTTGGATGGTGGTCGTGGATCCTGCTGGACTGTCTGGGTTGTTAATTCCAGGAAAAAGAAGGACGGACGAGAGACTGTGCTGAAGCGAGGATGTCCGGTCCATAAAACTACTCTCGTGGGGCTGAGCTCCCCTAGGAAGGAAATGCTGAAACAGGGACATCTGCTCCATAACCTTGGAGTAACAGATTAGAGAAACACTATATTGCTGTGTGCAGAGACTGTATATGTTTAGCTATAATAGTACCTGTTTTGGGGTGGTAACCAGCTTAGCTGTCCATCCAGTTAGTAAGGGTTGAAGCTTCATGTATAGTTAGTCTCCTAAGAGGAGTAGGCATTTATTTTATGATTTGTTTTTACATAAAGGGACAGTGGGCCTGTTAGTATTTCTCTACATGGGATGTATTTACAGGGTTAAATAATACACTAAGTTTCCTGCCTTATACTGGGACATAAGATCCTACGCTGTGACAGAGACATACATACACACATATATATATGTAGATGTAGATTTATCTGTACCGTGTTAGCCAAAATTAATAATCAAAAACGAATAGATGATACCATTATGAGGCTAACAAAATGCTTTTATTTGTGTGAGCTTTCGAGATACACTGATCTCTTCTTCCGGCGATGTTACAAGGGATAAAGCAAGAAAGGTTCTCTTAAAAACAGTGCATCTTGGAATGTTATCTGTGACTGAAACCTATCCCTCCCCCTGTGCTGTATGTGAATATATATAAAAGTAACCCCGAGGTTATTTGTCACTCACTGACCCCCCTCCGCGAGTGCCGTGTGGTCGCGGGTGCCGCCGGAGGCAGCGACGGACTCGCCGGCACTTCGCGAGGGTGGGGGCCAGTGCAGGGAGCGCTCGGCATCCCTGGAGCTCCGGCGGCGCACCCGGCTAGCGGGGGCCGCCATGACAGATCGCGCGAGCGTGCGCGGGGTTGCGCATGCGCGGATAGGGGTAGGAAGCGAAGGCAGCCCTTAGGAGGTCGCGCATGTGCAGGAGGGACTCGGCGGCTAGGGAGAAGTCGCGCGAGGGCAGGACAGGGGAGAGAGAGATTGCGGCGGCCATTAGTAGTTCGCGCATGCGCAGGGCAAGTGCGCACGCGGCCCCAATACACAGACAGCCCCCTGGGAACTACAACTCCCAGGAGGCATAGGGAGACAGGCACCAGGTGCCTCATAGCGGCCAATAGGGCTGGAGGATTCTCAGCCCGGGAGAATAGATACTTTTCGCAGGCTTTGCGACAGGCAGTCAGGCTGAGGAAGAGGAAGGAAGGGTGCAGGGAGCGAGTGGCTCCTGCACCAGGTAAGGTTTCCCCAAGTCCCAGACAGGCCCAAAATCCCTGTTAGGGCAGGGGGTAACTGAAGAGGGACGGCCCTAGAT
>WSYH01012730.1:0-18264 GCA_036426205.1 Ascaphus truei | reverse complement strand
TTGGTTAAAAAAGTATTTTTCTCACAATATTACAATATATTTTCCATGTATCTCCAACTAAACAGTATGATATAATCTAGGTCAATCTTGCCCAATCAGACATACAAGGGGTGAGTCTGGACACAATAATGCAATTATATTTTGCATAGGCTGAAGGCTGAGAGCAGCATATAAATGCCTAATAAGGTTAGGCATCCCAAATATGACAACGAGGTGGAGGTTCTGGTTTTAACCCCCACCCCCTCCATCCCTCCCCACACTCTTCAAGTTTGTTTATATTAGCTCATTAGCAGAGCGAACTATGCAGAATGTGCTTTGGATACAATGCTATGGTTGTCATAAAATGTTGTGTACTGTACGGATTTCACACCGTATCGTTGATTTTTTAAAATAAAATTTTAAGTTACAAAAAATAATAATAACTGTGTATAATGTATTCACAATAATCGTGGCTCTTATAATCTTCTGCAGAAAAATAATGTATTCACAATAATCGTGGCTCTTATAATCTTCTGCAGAAAAATCAGTTTCTTATACTTACAGTTTCCATTTCAGGAAAAAAATCACTTTATGATGATGCATTGGGAACAGTTTACTGGACTTTCAAATGATCTTTAAGTATATCCCTGCTAAATAGAACATCAGCACCATAAAGAAATCTTTAAGTATATCCCTGCTAAATAGAACATCAGCACCATAAAGAATTATGCACAGATTACAACTATCCTCTTTCCACCGTTGTTTAAGTTCCAATAGCACAGATTACAACTATCCTCTTTCCACCGTTGTTTAAGTTCCAATAGAATACAACTTTGCAATAACTATATACAGCTAAGAACATCTCTTTGTCATTCAGTCCGGTAGCGGTCTGTTCAAAAGGAACAGCCACGGTCAGGGGGAATAGTTAGGTCAAAATCCCTCTGAATCCAATTTCTGATTTCTTCCCATATAGGGGATATTTTTGGGCAAGACCACAGCATGTGTAACAGATCTGCTGATCCGCCGCACTGTTTGGGGCACAGTGGGGAGGATCCTGGTATGTATTTAGATAAATTTAGTGGGTTGAGGTACCACCACATGAGGACCTTATATGCGTTCTCTTTTAGCGTGGTGCATATGGAGCTTTTTGCGGAGGCTATATAGACGGCGCTCCATTCCTCATCCTCCAGGGTTTCCCCTGGTCTGTTTCTATCTGGTTCTGTATGAGGGGATCTGTTGCCCTAGGTCTGCAGAACCGGCCACCTCTCCGTACACCGTTGATATAAGTCCATTGGTGTCTGTATCAGCCAGACAGAGCTTTTCGAATTTTGTCAAAGGGGGGTATGGGGCAAATTTGTTATAAAATGCTCTGACTTGGAGGTATTTAAAGAATTCAGAGTGAGGTATTTCTTTTTCTAATCTGATATGATTGAATGTTTTAATTTTCTGGTTGTATCCCTCCAGGTCTCTCATTCGTTTATAGCCTTTTTGTTTCCAAATCGGGATACTGGTCCCTGCCATGTCGGGTGCGAACACTGGATTATTCCAAATGGGGGACATCAGCGAGTGCCTTCTTAATTTTAGTCACCTCCCAGATTGATAAAGAGTTGGCCATTGAGGTGAGCGGTATCTCTCTGCGGTTAATCACCGTTTTTGGTAACCAAATCAGGCTGCTAAGTTCCAATGGGGAGCATGCAGCATTCTCCAGCTCTACCCACCTTTTCAATTGGGGGTTAGAGTGCCATTGAACAATTTGGCTTAATTGGGCCGCTTTGCAATACGTTAATAGACAGGGTACTGCTAAACCACCAGCAACAACAGGTCTTTTCATATTGGAGCGATTGACTCTCGGTTTTTTCCTGCCCCAGATAAATTTATAGATTTCTGTTTGGAGCAAGAGTATATCTTTTATTTTAAGTGGCACAGGGAGTGTCTGGAAGAGGTATACGATACGAGGAAGTAGGTTCATCTTGACACTATGTATCCTACCGATCCACGATATCCTCTTGGAGGACCATTTGTATAGATCTTGTTTAAGGGTCCGAATTAGGTTGGGATAATTTGCATTATAGATGAGGTTGGCCTCTCTGGTGATGTGGATTCCTAAGTACTTTATGTATTTCTGTTGCCAGTTAAATTGAAAATTCAACCTCAACAGCTTTTCCATGTGACTGGGGAGGTTTATGTTAAGTGCTTCCGATTTAGATTGGTTAATTTTGAAACCAGATAAAGGGAAAGAGCAGTTATTTTGTGAATACATTAAACACAGTTATTATTATTTTTTGTAACTTAAAATTTTATTTTAAAAAATCAACGATACGGTGTGAAATCCGTACAGTACACAACATTTTATGACAACCATTGCATTGTTTCCGAAGCACATTCTGCATAGTTCCCTCTGCTAATGAGCTAATATAAACAAACTTGAAGAGTGTGGGGAGGGATGGAGGGGGTGGGGGTCAAAACCAGAACCTCAACCCCGGTGTCATATTTGGGATGCCTAACCTTATTAGGCATTTATATGCTGCTCTCAGCCTTCAGCCTCTGCAGAATATAATTGCATTATTGTGGCCAGACTCACCCCTTGTATGTCTGATGTGGAAGCCGATGGCTGACACACCTTTTGAATTTGGTGCCTGTGTCGTCATTTACCAGCTAGTGAGCCATCTCCACCGGCAAATAACCACATTTTATTCCTAATTTTTTGCCAAGTTCGGGACTGTGTCTTTTTTTCCACAATGCCGCCATTTTCACACTCGCCGCCGGTGCTATATGAAAAAAAATGAGTTTATTTCTTCTCTGGAAAGTGCTGTGCTGCTCTGTTCAGTAGGAACTGCCATATTATGATTATCTTCCATGGAATTATATCAATAAGGACGCAAGACGAGCCATTTTTTCCTAACTCGTCATCAGGGGGGGGAACATTGTTCCCTTTTCTCTTCAGGAAATTCAAAACTTGCCTCATCACATCTCATGCTTTAGAATTTCAACATAATAGTTAACGGCTCGCCTAATTAGCCGTATATGTAAGCGCACTGCCCAGAAAAAATGGACTTCTACCAAGAGCCAAGACTGGCCATGAGATCAAATGGATATTTCTGCCTTATTTGATCAAATGATTTAATATTTTTCCGTGCCTCCAAATCATTAAATCAAAGAATTCCCTTTGTGTTCCAAATTGCAAAATCTCTAATGTTCAGTCCTGAGCAAAGTCTGTGTTATCAAACAACGGGGTCATCAGCAAATCACAAGAGGTAGCACAACCTGAATTTAGTAGCTTCCCATACTTCCAATGAGTTGGACATTGAGGAGCGCGGCCCTGAAGGATTAAGAATAGATTTTTGGGTCCAAATCAGATTGTATAATTCGACTGGAGAACACACCTCCCTTCCAATTCCACCCAACGTTCCGATCGGGATCCGTGTGCCATTAAGATAACCGACTTAATGAGCCGCTTATAGTATGACAACAAGCAAGGTACTGCTAAGCCCCCCGCCGATGTCGGTCTATGTAATATCTTCTTTTGACTCTTGATTTTTGAAACTCAGATAAATTTGGTCATTAAGGACTGAAAAACCGAGAATATATTTTGTCTAATTGGTGTTGGCAGGGTCTGAGACAGATTAGAGCATGCGAGAGGAGAAGATTCATTCTGGTACAGTGTATTTGCCATCCAAGAGAATCCTATGAAAGACAATGTTCCTGGACTGATTTTGGACTGGACTGATCCTGGACTGAGGACTGATTTTTCTACAGGAGATCATAACGCCAAGATTATTGTGGAATACATTAAAAACAGTTATTTAAAGAGAACCCAAGG
Source organism: Ascaphus truei (assembly GCA_036426205.1). Taxonomy (NCBI): domain Eukaryota; kingdom Metazoa; phylum Chordata; class Amphibia; order Anura; family Ascaphidae; genus Ascaphus; species Ascaphus truei. The sequence continues at coordinate 14,465 of WSYH01012730.1, read as the reverse complement.
TTAATGTATAGAAAATATGTGTCTGGTGAAAGAAAAAAAAAGGTTTTTTTTGCTTGCATCACATGTATGAACATGAAAAAATTAAAGTTCTCTTCTTTTTACTCTCTTCAACTCCCCACTGATATGCACTCACCCTGATACATGAATGCATGACCTTTTTCTATTGTTAACCAATGGCGGATGAATACACTTGTTGAATCCTATCATCTACTGTAGGGTTTCAAGCTTTTGTATGATTGGCCATTAGCTATCACACATATAAGTTGTATTTACGAGGTCCATAAAAACATACAGGATTTGCACAATCTGTTCAGTGATATTCATTCTCTCTCATTTCAGCATGTGCACCAGCTAAATCATGCAAGGACGCATGCCCTGCCCAAAATGCCCAGGTAAGAAAATCTGCATGGTCAATCAGATCTTAATCCTGTTGTTTACGGGAGGACCTGTGATTCATTGTGCAGCAATATGCAAAGTCACACTGTTTGTGTTTTTTCTTTTTCTCCAGTCTCCCAATAAAATACAACAATGCATCAATACACTTTACATAGGGGGAAAACAGTCATTAAAACTGGAGCATAAAATATGAAGGAAAGAATGACTGTAGAGACCATGATGATGCTTGGTATGGATAAAGTTGATTAAGGAAAACACTGCTTTTTGAACCAGCAATCTCTCACACATCAATGCTTCTCTTGACTGTAATTTGTATGAGAGGGTTTTGCCTTTCTCCAAAAGGGGTCTTTAAAAATAACAAAAAAAAACTGAAATAGCAATAGATTGCACAATAACTTATATACAATAAGGGTGGGCACCCTCACTGGGTGTTTTAGTTTTGTTCTAAAACTTTTTCATTTTTTGTTAGAGAAAGAGATGGGCAAAAACTGGGTGCTGAAATTAGATATTTAAAACCAGGACATAACATAAAACACAGACAAGCTCAGTGAATCCAGAAAAACTTATATATGGTACAGTGCCTAAATATAATGTATAAATAACTAATAAATAAAATGGTCTTTTAGTTTAACATTTGGCCATTGTTGTAAGCCCTTGAGCCAAATGCACGGCAGCACCACGTTTGGGGGTTAAATATGAGCTTTGTAGGTTCTGTAGCCTGAAATGAGAGTAAGATCTGTAGAAAGATTGACCTAGATTATTATCATACTGTTTAGATGGAGATATATGGAAAAACATATTGTGAATATTGTGAGAAAAATACTTTTTAACCAATCAGTATTGAGTAGAGATGTACAAACTAGGTGTGTGAATCAGAAAGTACCAGAATTTACATTCAAAACTAAATACAAAACTAAAACCAAATTCCTTCAGATTTTTCAAAACTAGACCTAAAATGATTTAGAACCAAACCCAGACACACCAGACAAGAACCATGTCTATGTGGGTTAGCAGTGGGAGTGAAAATCGAGGGTGTTTCTTGCCATTTTAAATGACGGTGTTTCAGTTATATTGTTATAGTTTCGTAATCATTTTGTATAATTGATACTTATTTCAGCATATTTAATTTTTTGTTGTGCTTTTAAGCACTTTCCTGCTTTATTTGTGTTTGTTCAAAATTCCAGTACATCGGAATGAATATTTTCTGTGCGCTTCTGTGTCCTCCTTTTACTGTCAAATTAATAAGTCCTCAATGTGGGGGATTTCTGTTTTAAATAAGCTGTCTTGTATGAGATCTGATTTTTATTACTGACTTTCATCATTTAGAAGTAATCTATGTATCTCAGCCATTCCTTCAATTATACTTCTATTCTCATCAGAACCTGCCATCAAGGTCATGGGGGTAGCAGCGGTGGAGGCACGGAGGGGAGGTCAAAGCAGTGGGGTCCAGGAGGTGGAGGTCACGGAGGTGGAGGTGGAGGTCAAAGCAGTGGAGGGTCACGGTTGTCAAAGCATGGAGGTCATGGAGGCGGGAGGGCGGAGGTGGAGGTGGAGGTCAAAGCAGTGGAGGTCACGGAGGGTGGAGGTCACGGAGGTGGAGGTGGAGGTCGAGAGCAGTGGAGGTCACGGAGGCGGAGTGGAGGTCACGGAGGTGGAGGTCAAAGCAGTGGAGGTCACGGCGTCAAAGGCAGTGTAGGGTCATGGAGTGGAGGTGGAGGTGGGGTGGAGGGTGGAGGAGGAGGCAAGAAGTAATCCCTCTGAATGCATCTCAAGTTTTTGACTGAAGGATAAATTTAAACAATGTAACTCTTTACATTATTTCTTAAGAGATCAGCAATTACAAACTCTTTTAAAATGTCTGATTACACACATTAAAATAAACTATTAAACAATTTACTGTCGGATTGTGCTGTACATTTTTTCAAATGCATATTTCCACTGATTTAAAGGAAGGTACAGTAGGCCAGTAGCACTGCAGAAGAAGGCTACGTTACTAGTGTTGCAAAAAACAACAATCCTAAAGGTAATGGCCAATCAGGAATAAATGTGAGGTAATAGCTAAAACATAACACAGAGAGTACAGTACAGTAAATTGTACAAACATGGACCTGAAAGCAGAACTGATCAAATATTTTTAAAAAAGTCACCATCATTTGTTTTTATCTGATTTATATTAAGGTTTTTTTCTACAGGAGCCTCTGGCCATCTTTTGTCTTTGCTTCAGTGATTTAGTTTATCATCAGTGGTCTCCATGACCTGATATAGAACAGGATTTCCCATAGAACAATTCAGCTGGTACAGTATCATTCCTATGTTTATTGTTTTAATAAAGTAGAAGTATACAAATAACAAATTAAATAAAAGTATATTTATAAGTATAGGAGCTGCGTATACTGATCTGTGTGTTGATTTGAAGTGCTGGTTGTTTTAAAATGTTCGTTAGAAACAGAAGCAGTTGAAAATGAAGAGGGTAAACAAGGTATAGTATATTGAAGTACAGTTATTGTTGCTACTTATAAACTTAGAGTTGCTAGAATGAGCCGGATGAAAATGTACTCAATGCACAATTGACACATGTATGTACTTGGAGCAGCTGTTCAAAGGAGCATACCGCTGTGGGAAGTGTGAGCGGGTGGTTCTCTTTAGAGTCAGAGATTGCTGATCAGAAGAGGAAATTTCAATATTGAGGGACATGGCAATCTTGAAAGGGGTTTTAGAGCTCATTGAGCAGGCCTTTATTGTCTAGTGGTGCAGATGGTGGCGCTGTTAGGAGGAGCATGTAGGTAGCTTGGTGCTGTTAGTAAGGGCAGGTATGTACCTGGGTGACATTTAGAAGGGGAAGCAGGGGCCATAGGGAGGGACAGTCGTTTCTGAGGACACATCCCAATAGATTTGCCATGTTGAGTGAAGATATTGGGAGTGTCGGGCGAGAAATGGCAAGGCAGGGGAGACTAATTCCTCTAACAGCCCAGTTGAATAGTTCCTCCTGCACAGTGGGGAATCAGGATGCCAGATACAAAGAAAGATTGTGGTGGTAGGGGACCCATTATTAGGAAGGTAGCTAGGGCAATCTGTTACATGACCGCATGAACCAAACAGTTGTGTCTCCGGGGGGCTCGTTCGAACATTGCGGATCGGGGTAGACAGATTGTTGGGCGGGGGGCTGGGATTGACCGGCGGTCTGGTACACGTTGGCACGAATGACAAAGTTAGAGAAGGTGGGAGGTCCTAAAAAATGATTACAGGGATCTGGCCAAAAGTTTAGCAAGGACCTCCAAGGTAGTATTTTCTGAAATACTACCAGTGCCATGTGCTACCGCAGGGAGGACAGTCAGAGATTAGGGAGGTTAATGCATGGCTAAGAAGGGGTGCAGGAAGGAGGTTTTGGGTTTTTAGAGCACTGGGACTCCTTTTCTGAGAGGTGCCATCTATATTCTAGAGAGGATTGCACCTCAATGAAGAGGGATCTCGGTGCTAGGGGGAGAATGTTAAAAAGTTGGAGGAGATTTTTAAAAAGGATGGAGGGAGGAGGGAATGAAAAGATAATGAACTAAATAGAATAGAGGAGGATACAAGGGGGTATGGAGGTAGAATGGGGGCAAGTGCGAGTTTGAAAAGCAGTGGAGACACCATAGTAAATACAGATAATACTAGAAAACTTCTAAAGACTAAACCAAGTGGTCGCAGAAGAAAGAAGGAAGGAGCAGATAAGATATAGATACAGGCTGAAAAAAAACTTAAATGCATGATTGCTAATGCAAGAAGCCGACAGATAAAATGGGGAGCTTGAATTAATAGCTGGCAAGGGAGACAGTATGATTCATAGGCATTACTGAAACATGGTGGGATGAAACTCATGACCGGACAGTTAATTTAGAGAGTTATTCCCTTTTTCAGAAGGATCGAACAAATAGAAGGGGAAGTGGAGTATGTTTAATGTTAAACGGATCTAAAACTATTATAAAGGGAAGAGTTTATGAAGGGAATTATGAAAATGTGAGACTTGTGGATAAAAATTAGCAGTGGAGGTAAAAGTATAAAAAAAAAATTGTAGGGATATGTATAGACCACCAATGTCTGTGAGATTGAGGAAGCTAAAATACTTTAGCAATTGGAGAAGGCATCAAAAAGGGGTCAGTTTGCATAAGGGGGATTTAATATCCAGACATAGATGGGGAATGAGATTAGCATTACAACAAAAGGAAACAGTTTTTGGGGGTGCTAAAGACAATTATATGACCCAATTATGAGGAACCAACCAGAGAGAGGGACTGTACTGGAATTGGTATATCAAACAATGAAGAAGTAATAACAAATATTCAAGCCTGGAACATTTGTGTTAACAGTAATCATAACATGGTCTCATTTGAAATAAATTATCAAAAAAACAGATTACTTGGGTCAACAAAGACCTTAAACTTTAGAAAGGCAAATTTTTATAAACTGGGTCTAATCTACAAGTAATACACTGGGAAGATGTTTTTGCAGGGAAAAATGTAGAAGATAAATGGGCAGTCTTTAAAAGATGTTAGAAAAGCACCATGATCAGTGATACCCTTGGTAATAAGTTAATAGAAATAGTCAAAACCTATGTGGCTAAAATAAACAGGTAGGGGAGGAAATGGACAAGAAGAGGAAGGTGTTTGTTTAATTCTTTAAGTCAGAAGGGAAGGAGCACATTATCAGAATTATAAGGAAGTAACAAAATTGCAAAAGGGCAATCAAATTAGCAAAAATGGATAATGAAAAAAGGATTGCAATAGAAGTAAGGTCAACCCTAAAAGTTCTTTAAGTACCTTAATAAACAAAAAAATGAGAAAAAAAATATAGGACCCTTTCAGTGTGAGCTGGGTAGGAGATTATAGGAGACAAAAAAAAGCAGAGGTATTAACAATTCTTGCCTCTGTGTTACCAGGGAGAATCAAGTTCAATAGTAGTGCCGTAGGAGGAAGCCACAACCTCCATATTAATGAACAATGTTAACTGAGGAAGAAGTTCATAACGGCTTGAAAAATTTAGTAATAAGGCACCTGCCCCGAAGGCATACATCCAAGAGTTCTCAGAAGTTAAGCTCAGTAATAGCCAAACCATTATATTTAATATTCAAGGACTTCCATTTCCACGGCTCAACACCACAGATTGGCGTTAAAGCAAGATGTGGGGCCTATATTTAAAAAGGGAGCTAGATCAACAACGGGGAATACAGACTGTACCTGTAAGCCTGACTTTCAATAGTGGGGAAAACTACTTGAAGGTGAATACGGGATAATATTCAGGAATACATCATGGAAAACAAAATTATTACAATAGTCAGCATGGATTGATGAAGGATAGATCATGCCAAACTAACCTTATTTGTTGCTTTGAAGAGGTAATAGGAATTTAGACCGGGAATGCAGTGATGTGGTCTACTTAGATTTGCAAAGGCTTTTGATACGGTTCCACAAGAGGTGATGTATAAATAAAGAAATTGGATCAGTATAATATATGCACCTGGTTGAAACATGGATTAAAGGACAGACAACAGAGGGTTGTCAAATGAAAATTTTCAGGTTGGGCTAAGTATGAGTGGAGTACCTCAGGATGGTTGGACCTGCTTTACGTGTTATTATGACCTTGAGGTTGGATCGAGGCAATCTCATTTTGCTGATGATACTAAATTGTAAGATAGTAGAATCAGAGCAGGATGTAGATTTATTCAGAAGGATGGAGAGAGGAATGTGGGCAGGTAATGGCAGATGAGTTAATACAGATAAAATGTAAGGGTTGCATTGGTTGAAAAATACGAGTAAAGGGACAACAAAATGTCAAATATGGATAAATTTCGGTGGGCTACATCACTTGATGGAGTACCTACGGGATGTTGGAGTGCGTTTACAGCAGCTTAGTATAGCCCAATCATTGAGTGCACCTGAAAGGCAAAAGGATCTCTATCTTTGATATGATATGAAAAATGAAGAGGTGAAGTAAATCAAGCAGTAATTTATCGACCTTTACAGAAGCATGGAGCGGACTGAGTAAAAAACGGTGAACGTGGGCCAGAATGCATACACTCATAGAGGGTCTCCCCTCCTCCTAACCTTCATTGTCGCACGTCCAGCTCTGCGCCTAACCGGCTCTCGCTTTCGCTTTGCCCTCAAGATGTCGCGCACGTTATCCTAGCTATTTGACTTCCTATTACAATCGTGCTTATGTCCTACGCGCTATCTCGCCACCACGCTTTGCCTGTAATCCCCTACCCACTTCATGGTAGATATCTAGCCCCTACTCTTTATACGGATCACTTAGGATATTGAACGATCTTTCTACGGGTCTTCGTTTGCCCGACGTTATCCCTTCTTCCCCTACCTCCATCTGCCGCTCAGACGCGTTGTTAGCCCCGCTAGTGCAGTCCGGGGCAATCTGCATGGATTCGGATTCTGTCCTTAGCGCTCTATTTGCATCACGAATTCACCACTAATCGTGCGTGCGAGGCCTAATTCGGGGCGCCTTTTCTCCTACTTCGGTGCGGGACGGCGCCAATACACATGGAGTACCAGAGGTAGGACTACGTGCGAGCATGTGATTGGGACTGCAGAGGGGAATTAAGGTAACAGGATGGGCAGGGTGCTAGATCAATCTGTCTTGCTATCAGTATCTCACTCCCGCTCCTGTTTAAGGCTTCTTATGCTTCCCCAAAGGCGAATCTAGGACTTTCCTCCTGCCCGGTCCAGAGTAAGGGAAGCCTACGTCATTAATACTATACATGTCTATATGTAGGTAAAGTCTTAATCGTGATGCTGTTCCCAAACACCCAATATATTCGCCACCGCGCCAGTTACCAAATGGACTCGCCATTACTCGTCTTGTAATAACCCTTGTCCCTGATAATGGGCTCTTTCTAACACCCCCAGGGCAGGCCACAAAGGATTGAAGATTATCCCCCCTTTTCACCAGTAAACCATCTCTCAAGACCTACTGACCCCCACAAGGCGACCGGCATCTGTCCGTGGAACTAGCCAACCGTCTTCCGACTACGAGCATACCACCCTTCTATGCTGTCCCTCGATTCACATTTGCAAGATCTATTCATATCTCACGTGTCGTTTATATAGATGTACTAAGGGCGATGGTTGTTCATGCAGATAAATGTGTCTATGCTTGTGCATAGAATAAAAATGTCAATTAAAAGTTATTGGCGGTCGATGGATGAAGGATAATGTGTAGAAAGAGGCTAGCTGAGGCAAAGTCACAGAACCTGAAACAAACACTATTCTGGCATTAACATGATTAGGAAGGGAAAGTTACATACTTATGCCCCTATTGACAAGAGGAGTATAGACACACAAAAAGAGAGCAATTGGCACAATCGAAGAAGAAGATATAGGACATAGAATAGGAGAGAAAGCCTATCATCACACTAAAGGAGCCTATCAGCAATGATACTATTGAGAGGAGAGGGAGCGCTACTTTTTGACATGCTCTGGGACTGCGCACGTAAGTTCCATGAAGGGGAAGGTGTGTGATCAGCTTTTTCTTGATATTCCGTGCCAGCTGACGCTGTGTGGTCTAAGCTTTGACACTAAAGAATCTGGATTGACCAAAGTCTTGTCTCTTGAGATTAATAATCTTAAAAAGCATCTTCAGTAAGGCGGATGTAATTATAAATATTTCGGGGAACAGCAATTGGCTCCTCAGAAAATCACCCTCCATTATTCCTAATGTAAGATCGGCCACTGTAAGTGAGTGAGCCTTTTCACAGCATACATAAGGAGGGTCTTTGTAATACTATATTACACCTAAGGGGCAGCTATGTGAACGACCACAATTTACTAGATTAGTAGTCCGCCGATAACAAAAGATATCTATGTAGTCGTGCTTGTCTTTATTGATTAGCTCATGTCATTGAACATTGATCACACGCCTGGGATCCACCAAATCCACGGCCTGCGACATATCAGCACCCCTCGCTGTATACACATCCCAAACCCCAGCAACATAGATATACATCATCATCACCCTACTTAGCCATAAATCCTACCAGAGGGACGGGAGCGAATGCACATTGACCGCCCCACCACATTTCAAAGGACTCCCAGCTGACCATAGTTACCCACAGGACAGTGTAACCCCTTACTGGACACACTCACAGAAATGGGGAGGACAGAAATTGAATCATCTAAAAATGTGCGGTATTCACTCCTAAGTTGACCCAGACATCCCCCCCAGCCCATTTGTACTGTAAGTACCCCGGTCAGCACCTTACACACACAACGTACAGAGTGCTAAGAACATCATCGCACGGCGTCAACTGTCTGATTGAGATGAGAGAGAAAAAGATGTTTAGCGTCCTCATCCTTCTCACATGCCCCCTCCTCACTCCCCCCTAATCTTGCAGACACCCTCCACACATCCCTTCTGTCCCAGCACATTCGCTCTGCCTGCAATCCCGCTGACTGCAATCCCGATCACTGCCAGACAATCCCACTCCTCCGACACATCTGCCTGCATGCACCATGAGCATCCGGACCCCGGTCCAGAATGCCCATGCACATCAAACACGGATAAGAGAGACATGCACATCGCGAACTATATCTCCCCACTCCCTGTAACTCTTGATGGGGGTGGACGTAAGAAAGATAATGGAAGGCTTATTGTTTAAATCCAGAGCTACAGTCTCCTTTTAGTGCTATAACCGCTGCTTGGCAGAGATACTAGGTAATCTGGGTGACAGCATTGTAAGATCTGCAGCTGCATGCATTGAGTATAGGGGTTTAAATAGTGATGGCAAGAGGTGGAGGAACTACCGGTGCACTCGGTGTGCACAGGGAAGATGGAGAGTTGTCAACCAGCTGATCCGCTAGATGACGTGGGCGTAGAAGTCATATTGCTACATATTTTTAAAAGCCGATCACGTTATAGCGGTCAGTCGTGGCCCAGTATCAGTCTTTCATAACGGGTTTCAGCTCAGTATAACTGAGATATGAGTATGATTATTTAACGGGATTGTAATAAGGTCCGCAGGATTGATATCGGCGGAGGTTGGCATTGCTGACAAACAAGCTGCCACTGGGCCGCAATGCTTGAGTAGTGCATTCAGTTGAGTCTAGACTTTGAGAGTTCTCCTAGGAGTTATGCTATCTGTCAACTCAGGGTTGGGAACATTTAATAAGTAGCCAGCAAGCTAATTAATGGCTCGTAGATCATGGAAATTACTACAACAGTAGAGCAAGAAAGAAAAACAAAACAGCAAGCAAATCCCATTATTTATTGAGTCCCCCAGGTAAAGAAAAAACCCAGGTTGTATAAGTAAAAGAAAAAAAAAAAAATCAATTGCCAGACTCACACCCTACCTGATTAAAGAAAAATGAACAAAAACGCATTGCTTACTCTAAATACTTATGTATACGTAGATGTTGACAGGGATCCATTGGTTCCTTAGAAAACGTCACGATTGTCAGTAATTGAAGTACGTTGCTTCTACTTCACTTTGTAGATATAAACGCAGCACATCAGGCATTGCTGGTAGACCTGTACCATCCTAGATCATCCCATCCTACAGCAGATTATAACTAGAAGAAGACAAATCAGCTTTGCATGCCTGGATCTAATTTTGGGGAAGGGGTGGTGAGATTGCAAAGATTATGACCGCGTAATGTAGTCCTTTATGATTAGCGAAGTGGTTTAGGGTTAACTGGAATTTTACGTTAGTTAATGACCACTACTCATCATACATGCCAAAAGTCTGGACTGAATGACACAAAGAGATGTTCTTAGCTGTTATATAGTTATGCAAATAGATGTATTCTATTGATCTGTAAACAACATGGTGGAAATGGAAGAGGATAGTTGTATCTGTGCATATTCTTTATGGTGCTGATGCTGATTAGTTTAGCGGGATATATTAAAGATCATTTGAAAGCTCAAAGTAAAACTGTTTCCCCAAATTGCACTATCATAAAGTGATTTTTTCTCTGAAAGGAAACTGTAAGTATAGAAGAAACTGATTTTTTCTGCAAGAAGATTTAAGAGCCACGAGTATGTGATACATATTAAACAACAGTTATTATGTATTTTGTTGTAACTTAAAATGTTATTTAAACATATTCAACGATACGGTATGAAATCCTCGTACAGTAACAACATTTTATGACAACATTTGCATTGTATCCGAGACACATATCTGATAGTTCTGCTCTGCTAATGAGCTAGATTAAACAAACTTGAAAGATGGGGGATGTGGGGAGGGATGGAGGGGGTGGGGGTCAAACCAATACCTAACACCCGGTGTACATATTTGGGAGATGCCAACCCGCCTTATTAGGATTTTATGCTGCTCTCACCTTCAGCCTCAGCAGAATATAATTGCATATCTGTGCCCAGATACACCCTTGTATGTCTGATTGGGAAGCCACGGCTGACACACCTTTGTGGAATTGGTGCCGTGTGTCATTTAACCAGGCTTAGTGAGCATTCCATCCGCAGCAAATAAACCCACATTTTATTCTATTTTTGCAATTTCTGGAGTGTTTTTGTTTCCACAATTGCCGCCATTTCACACCTCAGCCGCCGTCTGCTATATGAAAATGAGTTTATTTCTTCTCTAGGAAAGCTGCTGTGCTGCCTGTTCAGTAGGAACTGCCTCATAGATCAAATGGCAATTTTTCTGCCTTAATATTGAGTCAAATGATGTATATTTTCCGCACCTCCCAAATTTCATTAAATCAAAGAACCCTTTTGTTTCCAAATTGCAAGTCGGGTATCAAACAACGGGGTCATCAGCACTACTCAAAGAGGTAGCCTACACCTGTGAATTTAGTAGCTTCCCATACTTCCAATGAAGTTGGACATTGAGGAGCGCGGCCCCCAAATAGAAAATAGATTGTAGTTAGATAGGAGATTTAAGTGAATAGATTTTTGGTTCAAATCAGATTGTATAATTCGAGGAACACACCCTCCTTCCAATTCCACCCACAGCTGCACGATCGGGGTCACGTCCGGTGCCATTGAGATAACACGAACTTAATGAAGCCGTCTTGTTATAGTATGACCAACAAGACAAGGTACTGCTAAGCCCCGCGACCCGCGATGCTGTGTACATCGTCACGACTGCACATTCGTGGAAGGAGGCCAGGTATGATTGGTTTTAGAACTCCGATAAATCTGGTCATACAGGACTGAGACGAGCATATATTTTAGTTAATTGGGTGTGGCAGGGGTGAACACGAATAGAGCACGCAGGAGGAGAGTGGAAGAAGATTCATTGTCTGTGGTACAGTGTATTTGCCAATCCAAGAGAAATCTATATGAGGACCACATGATTCCTGGATTGATTTGACTGGACTGATTTAGAGACTCTGGACTGCTGATTTGGACTGGACTGACCTGGACTGAGGAGATGCTTTTAACCGGAGATCACTAACAGCCAAGATGATTGTGAAGAGTAACATTAAAAACAGTTATTTAAGAGAACACCAAGGTTTAATGTATAAAGAACTTTTTGGGTTGGCGTGAAAAAAAAGGTTTTTTTTTTGCTTGAATCACATGATGGAAACATGAAAAATAATTAAACTTAGAGTGACCATTTTAATACCCATTCCGGAATGCAGGGTGTTGGAAGTAAGAAAAAGTGAAAAACTGAGGGGGGGAAACACTGAATGTGAGAAATAGTAATCTCTTTCTTTTAACGTCTCTTCAACCCTTCGCTTGGATATGCACTGCCCTGATACATGAATGCTTGACCTTTTCTATTGTTAAACCTATGGCAAGGCTGTATACACTGGTGATGAATCCCTATTAGGCTACTGGTAGAGGTTCAAAGCTGTTGTATGATTGGCCACATTAGCTATCACACATTTAGAGTTGTATGACGAGGTCCATAAAAAACCATACAGTGGATTTGCAATATCTGTCTCAGGTGATATTCATTCTCTCATAGTTTGTCAGTGTGCACCAGCTAAATCATGCAGACGCAATGCCCTGCCCCAATAAACCATAGGCACCAGTAAAGAAAGAAAATCTGACATGGTCAATCAGATACTGATATCCATGTGGTACTGCGGAGCGAACTGTGGACTTAATTCTGTGCGCAATATGCACAGTCACACTGTTGTGTTTTTTCTCGTTCCAGTACCCCCAATATAACTTATACACAATGCATCAATACATTATTACTATAGGGGGAAAACGAGTCATTTAAAACGGAGCATAAATGTGTTAGGAAAGAATGACTGTGAGAACATGATGATGCGTGTTTGGCAATAAAGTTGATAAGGAAAACACTGCTCTTTTGAAACAGCAATCTCCTAACATCATGACCTTCTCCTTGACTGTAATTTGTATGAGAGGTTGTGCCTTTCTCCAAATAATGGGTTCTTTAACAAATAACAAAAAAACTGAAATAGCAATAGGAGGCACAATAAAACTTATATTTACAATCAGGGTTGGGCCACCCTCCTACGAGTGTTTTTAGTTTTGTCTAAAACTTTTTATGTTTTTGTTAGAAGAAAGAGGATGGGCAGAAAACGGGTTGCCTGAAAATGAGATTATTTAAAAACCAGACATAACATAAAAACACAGAGGCAAAAGTTAGATGCACATCCAGAAAACAAACTTATTATGGTTACAGTGCCTAAATATACATGTATAAAATAAACGTAATTAATATAAAAGGTCTTTTTAGTTAACATTGGGGCCAAATTGTTGTAAAGCACCTTGAGCCAAACTGAACGGAACCACGTTGGGGGTTAAACAGTATGGAGCTTGTAGGTGTTCGTATGCCTGAAAATGAGGAAGTGTAATGATCGTTAGAAAGATGACCTAGATTAGTTATCATACTGTTTAGATGGAGATATAGGAAATATCTTGTAATATTTTAGAGAAATGAGAAAAATACTTTTTTTAACAAATCCAGTATTGAGTAGAGAGGGACAAAACTAGATGTGTGAATATCAGAAAGTACCAGAATTTTTACATTCCAAAAAAAGTACTACAAAATAAAAACCCAAATCCCTTCGATTTTCAAATTTTTCCTTTTTTTTTGTAGACCTACAAAAAGATGTTTTATGAACCAAACCCGGACCACCAGCCAAGACCATGTGTCTACTGGGGTTAGCAGTGGAGTAGAAAACTGAGGGTGTTTCTTGCCATTTTTAAATGAAGTTTTCAGTTATAGTTATAAGTTTCGTAATCATTTGTAGTAATGGTTATACTTATTCAGCATAGTTTGTTATTTTTTGTTGTGCCTTGTAAGCACTTTCCCGCCTTATTTTTGTTCTGTTAAAATTCCAGTACATCGGAATTGAATATTTCATGTGCGGCTTCGTGTCCCTCCCTTTTATGTCAAATTACATAATCCCTCATGTGGGGGATTTCTGTTTTTTTTAAATAAGCCTGTCTTTGTATGTATCTGATTTTTTTTACGTGACATTTCGATCATTAGAAGTATAATCTATGTATCTAAGACCTTCACTTCAAAATTAAATTCTATCTCTCATCATGAACGCCTTGTGCCATCAGTGGTGTATATGGGGGTTAGTAGCAGTCCAAGAGCCGGTTGGTGGGTGTGGTAGAAGAGCTAAGTTCTGGATGTGAGCTTGGCTTAGCTATGCTTAGAGGTTGAAGAGTGTTAGGTAGTGGGGGTATTGAGGTGGTTTAGCAGCGAGTGGTTGGAGGGGCTAGAGAGTGGAGGAGGTCAGGGATTTTGTGCGAGGTCAAAGGCTCAGAAAGTGGAGTTGGAGGCAAAGGGTTAGCTTAGGTCGAGAGGATCAGCCGAGAAAGACCGGGTGGTAGGGTAGGTGGAAAGGTCAAAGAAGTGGATGGGTCACGGAGTGAGGGGGTGGAGCAGGTGGAAGGGGGTCACAAAGCATAGGTGTAGTGGAGTGTCACGAGTTGTCATAAGCTGTGTGATTTGTAAGGTCGAATGGAAGGGGCAGGGAAGGAGAGACGCGAGTGGGAAGGTCACGGAAATGGTGGACGGGTGGAGAGTCAAACACTGTCAAGAGGGGCCGAGGAGGCCTGAATATAGATGATCCGGCGAGGGAAGGGAGAGAGGCATTTGGGGGTATGTGGCTGGGTGCCTGGGGATCGCA
>WSYH01012729.1:0-18264 GCA_036426205.1 Ascaphus truei | reverse complement strand
CCCGAGACCTGCCGCCCCCCGAGACCTGCCGCCCCCCGAGACCTGCCACCCCTAAGCCTTACCTGCTTACTGCCTAGGGGTGGGCCTGTGGACCATATATATCATTTTTTTTAAAGACATCTTTCAGCAAACAAAACCCCCGCGTGGGAGCACAGTCACATGTCTCAGACAGGCCTGCAACCCTGCCCTTCCCCATTATCTCTTAGTATACAATGCTTCCACTGCAGCCAGGGATTCTGGGTAATGACATGCAAATGGGCGCTCACAGTGCGTCACTCTTTGCATCTTGTCCATGTCCAGCCAACAGGTCAGGTTTTAAGGAAGTCCCTGCTACAGTACAGGTGGCTCAATCAGTGGCTGTCAAAGAGCCTGCTACAGCACAGGTGAGCTATCCTGAAAACCTGACCTGTTGGAGGGGGATCCTGAGGACTCGAGCTGAAAACCCCAGGTTTAGGGGAAAAGTGGAGATGGAGTTTTAACATATCTATGAGTCTGCTCAGCTGGAACATTAAGATCTGCTGTGAGAATCAGCGCTGGGGGTACTGGACTCTCAGTCCGGTTCTTCTTGCTGTGGCTCTCAGCGCTGGGGGTACTGGACTCTCAGTTCCGGGCTCTTCTTGCTGTGAATCATGCTGGGGAACTGGGACGCTCAGTCCGGCTCTTCTTGCTGTGCTTCAGCGCTGGGGGTTCTGGACGCTCAGTCCGGCTCTTCTTGCTGTGGCTATCATCGCTGGGGTACTGGACGCTCAGTCCGGCCTTCTTGTCTGTGGCTATCAGCGCTGGGGTACTGGACCTCAGTCCCGGCTCTTCTTGTGCTGTGGCTATCAGCGCTGGGGTACGTGGAGCTCAGTCCGGTCTTCTTGCTGTGGCTATCCTCGCGTGGTACTGGACGTCAGCCGCTCTTCTTGCTGTGGTATCAGCGCTGGGGGAAACTGGACCTCATGTCAGCTCTTCTTGCTGTGCTTCAGCGCTGGGGGTACTGAACTCTCAGTCCGGCTCTTCTTGCTGTGGTTCAGCGCTGGGGGTAACGGGACTCCCTCATCGGCTTCTTCTTGCGTGGCTCAGCGCTGGGGGTACTGGTCTCTCAGTCCGGTTCTTCTTTCTGTGGCTATCAGCGCTGGGGTACTGGACTCTCAGTCCGGCTCTTCTTGCTGTGGCTATCAGAGCTGGGGGTACTGGACGCTCAGTCCGGCTCTTCTTGCTGTGGCTCTCAGCGCTGGGGGTACTGGACTCTCAGTCCGGCTCTTCTTGCTGTGGCTCTCAGCGCTGGGGGTACTGGACTCTCAGTCCGGCTCTTCTTGCTGTGGCTATCAGCGCTGGGGGTACTGGACGCTCAGTAGACGGGCTAACTCTTCTTGATGTGGCTATCAGTCGCTGGGGGGTAATGTACGATCAGTCCGGACTCTTCTTGCTGTGGCTATCAGCGCTGGGGGTTAGGGGGAGGACTGACGCTAGGCCAGGCCTCTTCTTGCCGTGAGCAATCAGCGCTGGTGGGGCTCACTGACGCTCAGCTCCGGCTCTTCTATATCGTGGCTTATCAGTCGCTGGGGCGGTACTGGACTCTCAGTCCGGCTCTCTTGCTGTGGCTCTAGGATGGGGGACAGGAAGCAGGTTACAAGGGATGGGAGGGGTGGGAGGGGGGCGGGGGAGGTTGACTGAGCGGACTCCGTCCGGGGGCCTCTTATCGAGTGGCATAGCTATCAGCGCTGGGGGTGGAGGAGGGTACGGTACGCTCAGGCCGGCGCTTCTTTTTATGTGCTGTGGCTAATCAGCCAGCTGGGGGGTAGGGGGGATACTGGAGCTAGTAAGTCACGGCTCTTCTTGATGGCTGTGTATGATCAGCGCTGGGAGGGGTACTTGGTACCGTCAGTCCGGCTCATTCTTGCTTGTGGCTCCTGCAGCGCTGGGTGGTACTGACTCTCAGTCCGGCTGCTTCTTGCATGTATGCTTGATCAGAAGCTGGCCGGTACTGGACGTCAGTCCGTGCTCTATGCTGTCACCGTTTAGCTGTGTATTCTATCGATGTGGGGGATAACTGGACGTCTTCATTCGGCTATTTCTTGCTGTGGTTATCAGCTGCTGGGGGTACTGGCATGCTCAGTCCGGCTATTCTTTGCTGTGAGTACTATCAGTGCTGGGGAAATGAAGGCTCAGTCCGCTCTACTTATGCTGTGAGCCATCAGCGCTAGGGTGGAGTACTGGAGCTAAGCAGGGGGGAAGGACGGGGGGAGTAAAGAGGATTTTGGAGTTGGGGGTAATGGAGTAAGGAAAGGAGTGGAGAGGGAGGGGTGAGGGATTTAGGGAGGTTTACGGGAGTTAGGTGGTGCAGGAGGTAAGGAAATGCTTAATTAGGGTACGGGGGCGAGGTAGGTTTACTGGATTGTCAGTGCTCAAGTTACGCGCTCTTCTGTGTGTGCCGACCCAGCGGGGGTACGAGGACGCTCCGAGTCCGGCTCTTCTTGCTGTGTGTCGAGTCAGCGCGGGGGTGTAGGGAACGATCAGTCCGGCTCTATTGCTGTGGCTACTCATCAGGGGGCTGGAGTAGGGTCTTCTAGTGTAAGGGTTATAGGGGGTTTACTGGAACTCAGTCCGTGCTCCACTCTTGCTGTGGCTATCAGCGTGGGGAGGTACTGGAGAGCTACACAGTGGGCTCTTCTGCTTGCAATAGTGGGCTTTAATCAGGCGGGGGTACTGGAGAGCCTCAGTCGGATTTCTTGATGTGCTATCAGCGCTAGGGAGGTACTGACGCTCAGTCGGCTTTCTTGCTAGTGGCTTCAGCGCTGGGGGTACTGGACGCTCAGTCCGGCTCTTCTTGCTGTGTGAGGCAGCTTGTTGTATTACTAGTTATGAATCAGACGCAATCCAAGCGGGGAATATTTATTTCGTGTTTTCTTTTTGTTTATTTTTTTAACATAGGGTTGAAGGGTCCCCAGAGCGGAAATGAATGTGTTTCAGCTTCGGAGACCCCCTGCTTCCATCCTAGGTAAAAAAACACTGACCGCTTGAATTGTTCCTTTAAATAAAAATAGCAGCGTTAGTCCCTTTGCGATAGTGCAGAGTAAATGAGTACTTCTGTATTAGGTGATACCTTTTTTTATTTGGCCTAACAATTGATATTATCAGACACGCTTTGAGAGTTCTCTCCCTTCCTCAGTATTGCCTGACCTGTGGTATTACTAGTACTGAAGTACTCGTTTATTACTAAACAAAAAAATTATATCCAAATTCCCTGTGTGGTAGAAAACCAGTGAATGATTTCATACTGAAATTTTGCAATACAAGAAATGGGAAAATAAGGAATATTTAGGGAAAACAACTTATTTTGTCACGCAAAGAAAGATTTAGCATTTACTACTTTGCAACGCGTCTTACCACTGTGGGTCGGCAAGAATGACTGGGAGACATTACAGGCGGACCTTTAACCATTCAACATTATTTATTGCATAGCTGGTCTCTCCGGGCTGGAGAGATTAAATGCCACCTCTAACTTGGCAATAAGGCACTAGACCTCAATTCTATAACCAGCATCATTTCCCATCAGCGGCACACAGGCCGTCCCTTTCACTGGATGTCCCATTATACGCCCCCAGTTGTGACTAAGTGTAAGAGAATAATGTTAATATTCATGCGGTGACGTAGCCGGCCTGGAAGTCCATCGCTCTCCCCCCCCCCCCCCCCCCCCATGCCTGCACATCTTTCCTTCAAGCGTTAGAATCATAGAAAGGGGATACTTTAGGCTGCGCTTATAGTGCCGGCGACAGCGACGCGACGTCGCGGCAAAACACATGCATTGCCGCCGGCGCGTGCGCTTATAGTACGCGCGGAGCGATGGATTGGTCGCGATCGCTGGAAGTCGTCTCTATTTGATTTTCTAGCGACTGTCGCCTGACCGTCACCGTCGCCGGCGCTATAAGCATAGCCTTAGCGTGGCTGAAAATAATGACATTGTAACAATATGTTCCCCTTCCTGCTGCCCTCCATGTTTGAGAGGCTTTTTCAGTATGTATTGGGGATGAGTTAGACCAGGGGTGCTCAAAGTGGGGGCACTGGATTTGTTTGGGGGGCGCGGGCGGATGCAGAGGCCCTGCGCTCTTCCCCAACGCACTGAAATTAAATCCCGGGGGATCGCGCGAGGCCTCTGTAACATACTTACCGGGATTCCGAAGCCTTGTTGTGCCGCGTCGTCATGGCAACACCGCGGGGCCATGTGGCGTCACATGACCCTGTGAAATCATTTGATGCTCGTCGCCATGGCAACGGGGTCATGTGATTTCACCCACAGCGTCATTTGACGCCGGTAAAAAAGTAAGGGGGCGCGAGCAGGCAGCGGGGCGCAGCGCCAAAAGTTTGTGCTCCCGAGTTAGACCAGGGCTGGGCAACTCCAGTCCTCAATGGCCAACAACAGGTCAGGTTTTAAGGATATCCCTGCTTCAGCACAGGTGGCTCAATCAGTGGCTTAGTCGAAGACTGATTGAGACACCTGTGCTGAAGCAGGGAGTATCAGTAACAACCCTGGGACGGCCTGTGTTGGGTGAGTGTCCCTTGAGGGACACTGTGGTTGCCCCCGCCCCCCCCCCTGAGGTGAAGCGCAGATAAAACAGTCCAAAGTTGTTACAGTCCAAAGCCTTTTACTTAGGATCTGTGTAACCAAGTAGAATATTCACTAAACTGTTTGGTACATTTTTATTTCTCTTTAGAAATCATAATGTGTTTGAGATAAAAACTAGAAACAACGACTCTTAGGCATTAACGTTAAAAAAACCCAGAACAAGCAGAAATATATAGTGTTTTTTCTTGTATAGCACTGACAGTGCATGAGTGCTGTGGGATCGAAACGTTGGAGCTATGTGCTGTATTTAATACATTAATTTTCATTCACCTGAGTGCTGTCTCCTTTTTGCTGCTATGCGGTAATGTATACACATATATATATATGCATGAATCCCTGCCCTGTAGAGCTTACAATCTAAGATTTTGGTGCCTGAGGCACAGGGAGATAAAGTGACGTCACCAAGGTCACAAGGATCTGACACCGGGAATTGAACGGATTGTCGTTGTTCTCGGCGTCTTTACTCACGGAGCCGCTCCGTCAGAGGTTTAACATAATTACTTCTTCACTGCCCTAGAGATCTCATGAGGATCAGATCCGTGTCTGTATTGGAGAATGACCGTGCCAAATGACACCCTAATGAAAAGACGCGCTGAACATTAACACGCGGTGCAGTGTGAATATGCCCTGCACGCACGGAGTTTAAATGTCCATGTTTTGGTAACTCATGCTCTTACAAATATAGATATTTGACATAATAACCTCCGACTTCAATGTTGTATTTGTTTTTCTTTAGTAACATTACTGTTTTGAAGCCATTAAAACTTATAACGCTTATTCCAAATCAGCAGCAATTTCCCGTTGAATTCAAGGAGAAACTTCGACCAAAAATGTCTTGACCAGCCCCATTGGCGGAAGAAGAATAAGTGCCTTAGTGTCAGAAGTTACATTTGTGATTTATTCCTAAAGCCCTGTGCTCACGGGTAGCCTCTACATGTACGAATTCCTTTCTAATGGCGGGAGTGCTGAGAAGCTGCGGGAGACCCGTATACAAAGTATTGTAGCTATGATGCATATCTGTCTGGCTACCCCAATGAGTGAGCTTTCAGGCTACATCAATGTCATTCGAAGGGAGTCATTCGGGTTTCAAACGTTGAAAGCGCTATGTACATTAATGACGCTATATAAATAAAGATATACAATACAGTACAACTTGAATTAAAGCGGAAACTGGCGATTATTTCAAAGCTTTTCAATAAATGGGACTCTAGCCTTAACGGGCGGGTCTCAGTCCAGCCAGCGAGTGCCAGCCAAAGAGGTTAGTCCTATATGATCACTCGTATGCCAGGGGCGGGTCTCACTCCAGCACAGCAGTGGCCAGCATAGTCCTATATGATCACTCGTATGCCAGGGGCGGGTCTCACTCCAGCACAGCGAGTGCCAGCCATTAGTCCTATATGATCACTCGTATGCCAGGGGCGGGTCTCACTCCAGCACAGCGAGTGCCAGCCATTAGTCCTATATGATCACTCGTATGCCAGGCTTATGGTTGATGGTCCGACTTTCAAAAACAATGTGGGTGAAAACAAAAACAATGCTTCTAGTTGCTTTAGTATTAGACACACTTCCAGCAGGGGGCCTGGGCTTCAAATGTCAGAGCGATCCCCCCTCTATGCACGTGTAGTCTACAAGAATTACGATTGTAATGTCTGATATTATTCACATCTGTTCAATATACTGGACGAATGTTTCTATCATTACCCACTGCAGCCTGCTCCATGAATTTAAAGACAGGGACAGGGGAAGGGTGGAGAGAGCTTCTTAGAGCCTGTCTGAAAAGGATCTGTGTTCTGGATGATGGGATCACTTTACACCACAACTTCCCATCACTGTCAACCCACACAAGACACCCTGTGTACACAAGACCAAGTCACTAACTCACACACAGAAAAACACACAGGCTCTGATTTATCTACTGTACGCTCCTTCAAAATGCCCCCTGTTCAATGAGAATGAAGTAGACTCCTTCTGATTCATTCTGATTGCTTCTGTTTGCAGCACTAGTAATGTATAGGATGTCTTGCATTGGATGAAAGACTTTTTCACAAGGCACTAACGTACAGCACGCACCTCTGAACACTCACACTATCCATTCATAAAATCCGCACTCACAGCTTTGTTGAATGTATTTTTTTCCAAATGTGATACTTTTCCTGTGCTGAGAGAAATGTATAAATAAAAGCATGAGGAAGAGAGTGCGGATTAGCCCCAAAACAGTTGTTACTAACCATGATGTAATTAGCAAATCTCTGTACCGCACTGTGAAATATTTTGACGCTTTACAAATAAACAATAATAATAATAATAGTTATTATTAATAATAAAAGTGCAGTTGAAGCATACAATGTTACTTTAAGGATGATACAAAGTTGCCTTGAACATACACATGTTATCGTATGTTATCCATACACTGTTACTGTAATAGTGACAACGTGTTAGTTTAGGAGTAGGTATTTAACACTATTGGAGGACAGAGTTTTTCTTTAGGGATACACAGCTCATCATTCAATTCATCAGCAGAAAATCCCTATGACAAGCCAATTATTACAATGATCGCCCAGAGGTTCCAGTGTGTCGACCCTACATTTCCTACCAGGGAACTGGATCTATCACGTAGGGAAGCGGAGGTAGTAGTGTAAACGGTGGGGAGTAATGGTACGGGCATTGGACCAATACCCGGGGTTGTGGCTTCCAATAAACTAACCCGGTTGTGTCTTGACCTAGACACAATGGGTCTGAAGTTGTGACCATTTCAGAAGAGAACCGTTTTAATGCAATAAAGCACACAGGAGCCCCCATCACTACTCTGTAGTAACACAGGAGGGAGAGGGAGTAGATTGTACATCAAGTAGTGGTCGGTCCAATAAAAGGTATCATACCGCCTACTCCCTCTCCCTCCTGTGTTACTACATGGAAGAGAGGACCAGCATGGCGCCCCGCCCTTCTTTCATCACGACTCTGTTGATGTTCAACCTAACAGAGCCTTGGTACCAACAGAAAGAAGTCACTAGGGCAGTAAGTAGCATGAAACCTTTTTTTAGTTAAGGAGCCCTAGAATTATATCATGGAATTCTGGGGAACCGCCACCCTCTCTTTCCCCCTCTGCCTCTCTCTTCCCCCCAGTCTCTTACTTCTTCCCCCTCTTACACTGCCCCTCTCTCTCTTCCCCCTCTTACTCTGCCCCCCTCTTCCCCTCTTACACTGCCCCCTCTCTTTTCCTGCCCCCCCTCTTCCCCTCTTACACTGCCCCCTCTCTCTCTTCCCCTCTTACACTGCACCCTCTCTCTCTTCCCCTCTTCCACTCTCCTCCTCTCCCTCTTCCCCTCTTACACTTCCCTCTCTCTCTTCCCCTCGTACACTCTCCTCCTCTCCCTCTTCCCCTCTTACACTTCCCTCTCTCTCTCAGCCGCTCTTACACTCCCCCTGCTCTCACCTCTTGCCCCCCCAACTCTCTCTCTTTTTCGCTCTTACAACGCCCCTTTCTTGCACACTCACTCCGCCTGCCTCCCTTGCTCAACCACTCTCCCCCCCCCCTCCTCTCTCACTCAATGCCCCCTTCTCACTAAATTCCACTCCCTCAACTGCCCTCCCTCTCAACCCCCCCACCCCCCCCCACAATCTGACCATGGGTCAAGGAGGCCTCCAGGGCTGCGCCGGTCCCGTGGCCAGGCGTTGACTCAGCCCCCCCTGATACCCGCACTAGGGGAAGCTGCATTGGTGCAAATGTTAACTTTGACGTAATGTATCGTTTCCTGCTGCTGCATGAAATATAAGACGTTTGCTAATATGGTTTTTTACATTGGATATAGATCATTATTAACCACCTCTCATCCAATTCCCTCTACCAGAAGTTGACATTTAGATGGAAAATTGGAGCCGTGCACCTTGATTAGGGAAAAAAAAAACACACAAGGAAAATGTATTTTCTTTGCACCAGGTTTTTCTCCAATTGCCAATCTACTCCACTGAGGAGTCTGGGACTTCCGGCTATATTCACCAATCAGTCTTATAGGCCACCTGTCACCCTATTGAGGTCTGAGCATTAAAAGAAGAACATGTGGGTTTATTGCTTTGAAACAGGGGGTCTCCGGAGCTGTATCGCGTTCCTTTCAGCTCCGGGGACCCCCGGCTTCCCGCGATACTTACCTCCATAGAGGGTGTCTGTAGCATGTCCGAAGGTTTGAATGTCCCGGTCACATGGGCACATAGGAAGCCGCAATGGAGGATGTCTCAGCTTCCTATTGGCCTTGCTGTCACGAGATATTGAAGCCGCCATTCATACCCACCGGAGCTGCTACCCCTGCACCCCCTAGGTAGGTAAGTATCTCTGGAAGCAGGAGGTTGTGGCTGCTTTAAGGTGTCGGGTCAGTGCTGGGAGGTGCTGTATAGCAAAATACTGCTTGGTAAACATGGGCTCACACTTTTACTCATTCATGCACACACCATGCCTCATAACAAACCCCAATGGAAAATCCAAAGAATACTAATACTACTACTATAATAATAATATTCATTAATGTTGCTCATCGCACTGCCTACTGCTTTAAATCCCAAAGGTTTCAGCTAACCAGGAAGAGAAACCCTCATTTATTTGCAGCATACCCAGATAAAAGGCAGGAAAAGGCTGCCATTTCTGGGCTCCCTGCATATTTGTGTGACCGGTTCCTTTTGATTTATCTCTCTCGCAGGGTGAAGGATGAAAGCTGCACCTCGCATGTTCCCTCTGAAGGGGACTCTTCACAGCTACAATGTGCAAACACATGAACTAAATAGAGATACTGTATCTCTGCAGAGCGTGGCGAGCCCCCGTTCACTGTGTGGCAGAGGT
Organism: Ascaphus truei; assembly: GCA_036426205.1. NCBI lineage: Eukaryota > Metazoa > Chordata > Amphibia > Anura > Ascaphidae > Ascaphus > Ascaphus truei. The sequence goes on along the minus strand of WSYH01012729.1, from coordinate 8,827 downwards.
GTAAATGACATGGGTCTTATCTGAACAAGGTTCTGTTTGGAATATGGTCGTTCTGGGTCTGCCTACTTATTTCTGCTCTATGGAAATTGTTACTTTTTTCTGTTTTGTCACAAGCTGATTGCAAAAGTGTCCCAAACATTTGGTGTTGTTTGCAGTGTGTGTTTTACTGTGTGTGTTGTTACATGTGTGTTGTAGCAGTGTGTGTTGTTACACTGTGTTTGTTGCAGTGTGTGTTGTAGCAGTGTGTGTTGTTACATTGTGTGTTGTTGCAGTGTGTGTTGTTACATTGTGTGTTACATTGTGTGTTGTAGTAGTGTGTGTTGTTACATTGTGTGTTGTTGAAGTGTGTGTGTGTGTGTTGTAGTAGTGTGTGTTGCATTGTGTGTTGTACTAGTGTGTGTTGTTACATTGTGTGTTGTAGCAGTGTGTGTTACATTGTGTGTTGTAGCAGTGTGTTTTGTTACATTGTGTGTTTTTACATTGTGTGTTGTTGTAGTGTGTGCTGTTACATTGTGTGTTGTAGCAGTGTGTGTGTGTTGTAGCAGTGTGTGTTGTTACATTGTGTGTTGTTGCAGTGTACTGCGCTGGATTTATTGTTTCACAGCACGACTGTAAAGATAAACAGTCTCACTACTGAGTTCACATTTCCATTGATCCAACGGCCGCATGTCGTGGAATCTGTGCCGATTGTGTGTGCCCACAGTCGGCAAACAGCCCCCCAATTCACTGCGAAGGCTTCGCAAAGCGGAGATACCGGCTTCCTTACTTTCCGCAAAGCACAGTATTTGCGCCTTTTCTTAAATTCTACCAGGACAATGTGTGATGTAGGCCCTGTTCACTAAACTGTGCTACTCCACAAGACACGTTGCCGGACGAAACTCGTGGCCCGTTCAAGTGAATGAACCATAATGTGTCTTTTGGTGCCACAAAGCACTTGTGGAGTAGCACTACTTAGTAAATACACGCCCTTAGTCCAAGTAGATATTTCCACAGACTCCATTGATTCAGTGTCCACCGGATTATTCACTAAAATGCAATATCCTTTAGCATGTTTGATGACCATTCACTTAAATGGCCATTCATGATTGTTAAAGGCTATCTATCAACATTTTACTGATTCACCCTCTTGAATCCTGATATATGTATTGCTACCTTGATGGATAGAATTTGACATAAGACAGGACCCTATGCTGCCCGCCCACGCTGCCCGCCCACGCCGCCAAATTCCGATGAAGATCTCAGAACCTTTTGGATTTGTGGCTTTCTTTAATACTTAGGGTGAGTCTGATTGTACCCCAAGCCTTTCTGAGTATGGGGAACGCACGGTACCTCGTGGAAAGTAGGGGCTTGTGGTGAGAGAGGAACTGGTTTGTGCTTCAGAATTCCCTGGGAATTTGCAGAGTGGGGTGGGGGATTTGGGATGGTAGAATTACATTTGTGAAAAACAATGAGGTTTTACAGATTACTGGGATACACCGGAGACCCCTCCCCATTCAGTATTATTATTATTATTTTTTAATAATAATTTTTTACATTTTTTTAAAATTATTTTTCTATTTAATGGGGATAGATATTTAATTTATTTGGCCAAAAACATGATTCATCATCAGTCACGATCCCTACTTAAAAGATTATCTTGATTTTTCAGTGCTGTATATCAGGGGTGCTCAACTTCAGTTTCTCAGACCACCAACAGGTCAGTTTTTAGCACATCTAGCTTCAGACAGGTGGCTCAATCAAGTGAGCCACTGATTGAGCCACCTGCGCTGAACTGGGACTGATTGAACCACCTGTGCTGGAGCAGAGATATCCTTACATCCTGGCTGTTGGGGGGTCTGGAGGACTGGGCGGAGCCCCCCTGCCAACATGAATAATTTCCCCCATAGGAACAAGGCTTTGTTCATCATACACCCTTCACGTGCCTGCATTATATTACCTAAAAAGCAGCGTGTATACAACTGACATTGGGAAATTTGGACCAACGAAAGGTATCCCAAGATGCCACCAACCTACTACTTCTCCATGTCCATACAGCTACTCAAACTAGTACCGTTAGTAAGATTTGTGCTGTCAGCTTTGCCATACCTATCCATCTTTAGGTACATGCTTTGGCTGACCCGGCACACACTACTTATCTGAGACAGTTGGCTCTTCCGTTTAGAAAGCCTGGCTGTGCCTCAGATTAGGGATTCCCTAACTCTTGTCAGTCAAATCAGACCCAGCGGCCCGCACAGGATTCTCAAGGACGGGGAGTTTTTTTTTGCTATCAAAACTGAGATGACACAAAATATGGATGTGGGATTGAGCAGTGCGCAGACGGCATCATCCTGATCGATCTCCTGTCGCCCCAGAGAGACACAACCGATTCCTCCACTCCCCCTCTCCTGTTGGAGACGATTGGATCACACTCTTCGCTTACTCACACTGAGCATGGCAGGATGCTGTGTTTACATTGTGGTACTAGCAATTTTGGGGCTGTGTCGTCAGGCTTCTAATCAGTCACCTCCTGGAGAAATGCTGGCAGATGCATTAACAAACAATGCAAGAAAGAGGATAGATTGCAAACCCAGACCCCAAACCCATATGGTGCGGGGCTGAGACATGCTGAGCACCCTTTTCCGTGCTCTGGGCCTCAACCCTTATTGCTGAACAGCGTCGGATATATCATTGTTCATTTGTAAAGAAGCGCCAACATATGGCAGCGCGGTACCAGGGGGGTACAGAGTGATGTATATTACATAAACATGAACTTCCAAATAAGGACAACCATCGCAGATCCGGAAGTAATGAGGTCCTGCTCAGGAGAGCTTGTAAACTAGAGCAGAGGTTCCAAACGCCAGTCCTCGGGGACCCTAACCGTGCAGGTTCAAAGAGCCCCGGCTTGAGCACATGGTTTCCGCAAAAATGATTGGGCCACCTTTGCTAATGAGAGTAAGCCTTAAAGCCTGCACTGTTAGGGGACCTCCTTATTCTAACAGCAGGCTGGCCAACTCCAGTCCTCAATGGCCACCAACAGGCCAGGTGTTAGGATACCCCTGCTTCAGCACAGGTGAATAAGCCAAGAAAAAAAAGTCGAGCCACCTGTGCTGAACAAGGATATCCTTAAAGCCCTGTGAAGACGAGTTGATCCCCCCTGATATAGAGGATAATTGTAGAGGGATAATGGATTAATTTAGGGCGTAGTGAAAACACTGGCAAAGTAATTCACTTCTTCAAACGGCCCTTTCTTGTTTTGGCTTTGGTCTTTGGACATTTACAAAGGTCAGACGAGGGTGATAGGTGGTTAAATTACAAGCCCGCGTAGTTACCAACTGAATTGCCTGTGAGAGTTTTCATTAAATGCACTAGTGGGCTTCCAGTTTGATGACTATGGTTAGTGTAGGGTCCAAGTCTGACTACCCCATATTATGGAGCCCGTGTTCCTGAAGGGTACCTACGCGGTGAATGTTGCAGGACCCTCCCTATTTTATAAGTATAAGAAGATTAAAAATAAACTTGGGCCACTCTGAGGTGAAGAATAGACATTTGAATCACAAGACCTTTTTAAGTCGGCAAAAGAGGGCCTGGCATTAAAGATAGAAGTCTTTCATGTGGGATAATCCGATTAGGGACAGAGAGACAGATCCCCATACCCTGGGGCATGTTCACCTTTCTGCATCTGAGGCCTGGAAAATTCAATTGTAGCTCTGTGGGCAAAGAATGCTTCTCTAAGTCTTCCTTTAATTTACTCGCGCAGATTATTAGTAGTATTGTGGTATTGCATGGCGTCAACATATGCCACAGCGCAGTACAATGTGGGAGGGAGGAGAACAACATTGTATGACAAAAGAGTGCATCTATATGCAGACATACAGACAATAGAAGGAGTTTAAGAGAAGAATGCTAAATCTTACGTCAAATTTATTTTTAAGCATTCCATAATAGAATCAAAAGGGTCTTAATTATAAAACTTTATTCTGCTTTGAAGATATTTATGGCACTGGCAAAGTCCAAAGTATCCAAATGTGAGAGCTGGTGGGAGAAGGAGGAAGGGCAGGGGGAAGAGATGAAAAACACTGAATTAATGGCCCTATAATGAGCTGTCAGCATGAGACCACGCAGATCTAGTTTAAAAACCCATAGCAGATCTAGTTATAAACCCTATAGTATCTAGTTATAAACCCATACAGATCTAGTTTATAAACCCATACAGACATCCTACCGTGAGTTAAAGCTCCAGGCATGTCCATGTGCACGGCAGACAGCATGATGTGCATTAACCCCTTGGCAGTCCTGGGACAAGGGGGTTAAAACGGGCAGCTTTTGGAATTTTAGGGGGTATGAGGAGACGGATCTTACAAATCCCTTACAGCCTTTCGTACACAGAGCGAGTGCGTTTTCAGGACACGTAGAAACGCGCCGTCGGGGGCGTGTCTGTGCCGTCATGGAGCTGGTTCGCCCTCATTGGGTAACCTCTCACGTGACCTTCCCGTCGTGCCGAGAAATCATTTTTCAATTGATTCCTCGCGCAACGAGCGCCCCCTCCTCCGCTGCCGCCCGCCGGTCTATGGGCGCGATCAATGCCCAGGCAATGTGATTCACGCCGCGCGGTCCTTTCGGCAGAATGGACGCCGCCTATTCTTCAGGCTGGCCTAAGCCATCTTGTAAACTCTTTGCTGATGGGTGGGCTTATAAAACCGTGCATTTTCAGATTCCTTTCGCAATGAATGGGTGAATTGCATTTGTTTGGAAATGTAAGTCTTTTCACGCGATTTAAACTATTGTAGTAGTAATGTTTTTACTTTGAAGTGGGAAAGCCAGGTTGATAAAGTCCATGTGTTCACTAATTCTGACCATGCACAGTCTACTTTACGACGGTTTCCTTGGGGTCTCAGCACATGTAGACTGTAGTACATAGGGTTTATTGTCTGCACTATTAAAGGCGCAATCCCAACATAGGCGGCCAGTTGGATGTCTTAGGGCCCTGAAGGGGGAAGTGTTTGTCAGTCAAGTGTTTTCATCCCCTACCACCCCACCCCCCCCTGTCCTTATCAGAGAACCAATAAAGATAAGGGGAGGCGCGGCTCTGGCTGTACCACACTTGTTGATCACACGTGACATCACACAGTGACATCACACAGTGACATCACACAGGGACATCACACTAGGGAGTAGCCAGAGGGAATGAAACCCCTCCAAGTCTAACTTTAAAACAATAATGTAAAGTACGTGTACTATAGGTGTCGGTTTGGGTACAAAATATATGATTACCTAGATGAACCCCTTAATCATGTCAATTGAATTGGCTCAGTTAGGTTTTAGGAGGAATTGACCCTTAAATCCTGGTCAGTGCTGCTTTACTATATCACTCTATAGAAATAAGATGGTGTATTCCTATCAAAGCCAAGTCCCCCCTTTATACAGCATGCATGAACCAGGCCATGTGCTCTCTTTGCCTCCCTTTAACCACTCGCTGCCAGAGGGGCCACAACACGCTGGCACCTCTGCAGCAAGGGGTTAAAATCAGCCCAGGTTAATAATCCAGTACTGAAGGAACCTGAGGGATTACCAGCCTAATTTTCAGCCAAGCAATACCAGACATCAACAACTGCAGATTCCTCCCACTGTAAAATACGAGCAGCGGAAGCAATATACACTATATATATATATATATATCCCGATGACATGACCATAGTCATAAAGCTGGATAGAGTGTCAGCTCTTGAAACCGGCAGCCATCACGACTTGTGTGGTAGAAGTGGTATCCGATAATACTGCCAAAATTGTTTCCCCCTTAAAAGTGTTTATTTCTTTATTTTGCCGTGAAGCCGATGCATCGACAGGTTTGTGATGTAATGGTAATAGTGGTGCTGGTACCACTCTTTTCTGTTCTAACACCTCTCAGCATTGTCTCTGTATTCACACCCGTTGCTGTAAAACTGGAACTTTGTAACTAGCGGTCCGGACGCTGCTTCTTTTCGTCCTCCTCCCGTAATCATTCATTTACGTAACCGTTAGGAACTCGTGGCAGCTGGATTTATTTATGAGGGACGAAGGTAAATTCATTAGTTTTAGTCAATCTCAAAGAGGCAATCCAAGGGCGTGATTGTGTTGGCGATTGTGTTCCATTTTTAGCATAGGGTTGAAGCAGGGGGTATCTGGAGCTGAACCCCATTTCTTTCAGGTCTGGGGACCCCCTGTTTCCAGAGATGCTTGCCATCGTAGGGAGTGCCGGTAGCCCATCACGCTCAGCTACAGTGTTCATCTCATATCGGAGTTTCAAAGATCCCTTGCCCTGCGGGCCATAGGAAGGCCGACCCTGATTATTGTCACGGCTTCCTATTGGCCTCGTGACGAGGGAGCTTTAAACTGTGGCCGAGATACCGGCACCCACCATTTCAAGGTCTCTATCTCCGAAGCAGGGGGTCCCCGAGCTGAATAAATGGGGTTCAGCTCCGGAGACCCCTGCTCCGGAGACCCCCCTGCCTGGAGACCCCCTGCTTCAATCCTGTTTTTAAAATATATATATAATATATTTATTTTTTTAAACGGCTTTAACTGTCTCCTTAATAAATCGACCAAGAGAGCCAGCTATTATCATTCTTATTTTTTTAGAAAGGCTAATACTACAACAGAGTATCTGCGCGCAAATGTATTTGCCGCCGTGAATAGGCGTGGCTATTTCTTTACTAAATCAACGACGACGACGAGGTGCAAACTGCTGGCCTGTGACAAATGATCTTAGAGTCGGAGGTGTTCTCACGATTAGAGACTGATGGGTTAACCAGCCCTGGAAAGTTTCATTTCCTTGAAACCATTTGCTTCCACTTACATTCACTGAAACTTTAGACTGTTGGCAATGCCGGAAAACATCGCTTTTTCCGACCCTCGACTTATATGACCAAATACAGACATTTTTGATGGGAAAAGAGTCTTGAAATAATGGAAAATTCTTCTGACTTGGAAGCTGATTCCATTGTCCCTTGCTCTGAAACAAGCCATCGTCTAACACAGTGGGTGGGCAACTCCAATCCTCAGGCCAGGATATCCCTGCTTCAGCACAGCCACCTGATTGAGCACCTGTGCTGAAGCGGGATATCCTGAAACCTGACCTGCTGGGGGCCTTTGAGGAGTGCCCACCCCTGGTCTAATGCCTTCTCAGTGTCATAGCCTAGAAGGGGTTTCCCACCAGTCACTGGCTTCAGCGTTCAGTGTGTGCCCTGGGTGGCTTTTCATCATATGAAGTAGGGATGTTTTATTTACATTTGGAATCTTCCCCCAAGCACAAAAAACAAGGGTATAGCAAATAAAGCACATATTATCAGCTTACTATGGAGAAACCATTGCATCTTCACAGGGTAACTGCGAAGAACAAGAGCGTTCAAAGCAATGCAACTGGAAATCTCTCTATAGTGTAATGACACTGCAAGTACCCTGGGTCTAGGTATGAAAGTGGCAGGGGAAGCTGTATGGGAAGCTCAGGATGGGACTAGGTGGGTTCCTTCAGTAATAATAGAAGCCAAAGAATAATTACACCTTCCAGCAATGCTCAATCTTATTTCTCATGGAACATCGAGAACCAGGAGACATTTTCGGCTCCTTCCAATGATCCCACCTGTTTTGGTCTTTATCCCACTCCCAGCATCAACAGAGCGTCCCCTGCAGTAGGGGAGGCCTCACCCATTGGTTGTTTTGGCTTAGGAGAGAACAGGTGGTCAACATCGCACAGATCACAACAATCCCGGACAATCATCCATTTGGGCTCTTTGCATGTTTATGTTGTGACTAAGCTTTCATAGCTGAATGAAACACATTATACACTTAGCGCAGTTTCTACATGTGAAGTGCGGCTTTAACAGTGGTAATTCTGCATTGGCAGGGACCTGCGCACACAGCGGCACATAGCTCTGTCTCACAGCCGTTGCTTCACTTCTCCCAAATCACTTGATTTAAAAGGAATAATATTAAGAAAAAAAACATCTGTTCCAAACATCCTGAGTGTAAGGAGACACAGCCCTCTTGGCTCTCACCGACTCTCATCTGAGTAACTTACAGGCAATAACCCATGTTACCCTCCATCTGCCGAGAGCCTCTTTGCATGAAGTAACCAGGACAAGACAGAGCATATCCTCGCCATGGCATGGAAGGGCCGCCCGCCCATATTCCTGCGTATTCTCCTCCATGATCTGGGTCAAAGATTGCAATTCGCAATGCCAATTCTGAATGACCCTATGACCCTACGAGTGCCTCTATAACCATTATCTTCTAAGGCATTACTGAATGGCCCTATAACCCCCTCTAATTCATTGTATGTTCTTATTATATAGCGCCATTTAAGTAACATAGCGCTTCACATAATTAATCACGGGGTAATCAAATAATAATGATATATATAATACAGGTCATGGAATAAGCGCTTCAGACTAAAGTAACATTAAGGAAGGAGTCCCTGCTCCAAGGAGCTTACAAATCTAATTGCCACTATAAGCGCGTGTCCGCTCAGTGCAATATCACACTTCCTTGACAATTACGCATTGTTGCAAACCCAACCCTCACATCCCGGCTTATTTCTGTCCTCTCTATACTTTTATATTTCCAAAGAATGCCAGGGTGTGGATACAACCTTAATTCAGTGGGAATCAGTCCATATAAACAAAGGTGGATTAAAATATCCCTCAGATATTGCGTTAAACATGCTGGTTTAATGGCGGCTCTTAGCACTGGACTTTTGTTGGGGGTGAGTCTGCGCTTCTTCTGAAATGTTGGCTAATACCACAGCTGCAGGGCATGTATGCATTCAAGTATTCTAACTGTACAAGCAGCTCTTATCTGGACTTGGGGATCCTTT